>JARHVA010002082.1:2647500-2835417 GCA_037957365.1 Torreya grandis
GGTGGCAAAGCAGTTAAGTAATCAATTGGTAGGTACACATTTGATAACTATCCAAACTATCTATTTATACACTTGCTTCTAAATGAATAAATAATCAATGCATTCTTCTCCTTCAAATACTTCCCTCTATATTCTATATAAGCTAGTTACTCCTTCATGAAAACTAATTAGAATCTCCATGATCCATTAACTAATAACTTCAATCATCTAAAATCTCCATGCCAAATCCATCCAAGATCAAGCCATCATAATGTTGAAATTTTGAGTCAATGGCAATCTACAAGCAACCGTCCATTTAAAAATATTGAAAAGAGGCTAGCTGAAACAAGGGATTGGTAAGATTTATCTTGTGATTCTAATTTGTTTCCATAATCCTTCTTACTAGGTAGATTGGTATTTTAGGGTTTAAATTACATAGTTTAATTCATTTTCTCAAAAATTCATACTACAATTATTAATGATAAAATGATACTATCTGATTCTTAGGATGTAAATGAAATACAATTCTTGTGTATTCATAGAAATTTTAATTCAAATTAATTCCTCATCTACTAAGTAACTAGGATTCTTACTAATCCACAAGGATTCCCAAAAAGTGCTTCCAATGATACTACCAAGCCCATTCTCATAGATTTCATTAATTGTAGATGTTATTAATTGGTTTGTGGTCTTCTAAAACCACATTTAGAGGTTCACGATACCCCCCAAGATCATTAATCCATCTCTAGTAGATCACACACACACTTCTACAATGGTGCAACACATTTTGTCCAGATAAAATATGATGTGTTCCATGTATGTGTAATATATTACACAATATTCATTGATGGCTTCCTCAAGTCCCTACACACCTACATGCCACACCACTAAGGTCAAGTCACATTGTGTGTGACCATTAGGTATTGACAATATTGTTGCTTGCATTCTAATATAAGATAAAGGTTTCTGCTTACGGGATGAAATTTTCAATTATTAAATATTTGATGTCATTAAGTTCAATCAGGAAAAGGTGAAGAGTCACATGTAGAAACTTAATCATTTTGACTTCCATAATAAGTCTTGATGTCTATGTGGCTTTGTAATAGTAAAAGATAAGCAATCATATATCTCCGTTGAGAATATATCATATACAAAATGTATAGATAAATAAAAATTCATGTCCCAATTCTATTATTTTCTCTATTCTTTTTCTCTAAATATTATTTTTATATAACCTTTACATATACATACAATAAACTATTTTTTTATTTAAGATGTTATCCTCCAAGCCAACACAGGAGGCATAGTTGGGTAAGGGCTTTGCATTCTTCTCATATAAGTCTCGAGGTCGATTCTTACGGCCTACATTAAATGTTTTTTTTTAATTCATGCAGGCCTCATTGGTATCCCCCAAAAGATTAGTCTGGCCTCCACTCACCCTAATGAAATTTGTTGGGTGGAGTCATAGTGTCCCAATTGACATTGAGGATACCTCTGGGTTAAAAAAAAGAAAAAAGAAAACAAAATATTATCCTCAAACTATATCAAAAAATAATGTATATAATAACTAAAATATGAGAAAGACAAAACAACAAAAATAAATGTAACATGATCCAAAGAAACCATAATGACAAACTTAAACAAAAAAATAACTCACAATTTTGACACAAAATTAAAAATGTTTAAAACTAAAAAAAGGAAAGTAAAAGAGAAAATATACCATAAACATTTTAACACTTAATTTGAATAAATAAATTACAAGTACATAATAATTAGACAAGGGCCCTTTTTTTGGCCAATATGATAAACGCTAATATTGTATAGCCCATTCATGATGTAAACTAGTGGGACTTTCATGGATTGCCATATGCATGCATAAATGTAAGTAATGTGTTTGTGACTTGAAAATTAGGTAAACATGCACCCCATCATTCATGTATTTGAATTATAAATATGCCACCACCATCCTTCCATTCCATCATTCCCCATATGGCCTCAGTCTTACGATTTGGTGTATATCATAGTATGTATACTTCAAAATATGGAGTATTTGATCTTTAAGACACCAAGGAAATGGACCATTATGTGAGATTAATGATGAGTAGTAAAGTGATGTCACCAATAAAATTTAAAGGGCAAGATGGACTAGCACAAAGAATGAGAAAATTCATCCAACAAAGCACACCCTAACCAAAATGGAAAGAAAAACAAATAAAGAGAAGAATACAATCTATTTTTAGAAATATAAGATGGTTCTAGTCTTTGGATGCTCCTACATCAGACCTTGAGGTTCAAATATTGTGAGATCAATCTCACTTAAATGGATTTAGTAGCAAAGATACTCTTTTGGTCATGAGACAAATAAACCATGGCATCCCCTTCCAACATACTAAGTAAATTAGTCATTTGTTCATCTTTTTCTTATGTTGTTTTCAAATTCTACATACTAGGTTTCCTTCTATTTTCATCACATTTCTTCTCTCTCTCTCTCTCTCTCTCTCTCTCTCTCTCTCTCTCTCTCTCTCTCTCTCTCTCTCTCTCTCTCTCTCTCTCTCTCTCTCTCTCTCTCTCTCTCTCTCTCTCTCTCTCTCTCTCCTTGTGGTATTTGACTCACCATAATCTCTCTCCTTCATAGGATTTGACCCACCATAGACTATCCTTATCCACCAAAGGCATAACCATCTCTTAATCAACTCACTTGTGGGCTAAAAACCACTCTCATCCATCTACAAGCACCTAAATCCCAATAAAGATTTGTTCACACCTTGTCCTACTAACTGTTGGATCACTCAAAACATCACATACCACTATTTTTAGTGACTTTCTCATGATTAAAATCTCATTTATCATCTCAAATCTCGTCATAACTAAATTAACATACACTAATGTATCCAAATGATAGCCCATAACATCAAGAATGACCTCAAGGATAGTTCTTACCTTAACATCCATATCAAAACCATGTATAGTTTTTTTTTTTTTTTTTTTGAAGACTATCCTAATCAAGACTTAATTTTGGTATGAAATCATAGACATAAAAATTTATCTTATAATCATTGTTCACCAATGCACGCTTGAATTGTTTTCAATGTATCTGAATTTGAATGAATAATGGAATAATTTTGTGAATGATATGCCTTAGATGTATATCTTCATTATCAAAAGTAATTGTATTGTCAACATCCTTAAAGATGTTCATGATAGAATAAAATGAATCTGGTTGCATATCCATAGGAATGGGGGTGCCTCACAACATGACATATAAGATATATTTATAAGCTTCTACTTTCATTAACAACTATAGAATTTAAATTTTAGCTAGATTATTACGTAATTGGTCAATAAGATCATATCCCTTGTATTGATAAACTTGCCTTGAAGCACTATTATTCTCGCCATAGTTACAGGGTTGATATATATGGTCACATCTTGAGATAAATGGATGGCACCTTCATTATATCAGCTAATAAAAGTGAGCATTACCTCATCTAACTTCTCAGAAATATATAATTTGATTAGTCTCTTAGTATCAAAACCTCACAACAAATGTTAAATTTTTAGTGCATGCTTGTGTTACTCCCTATAAGTTATAGGCGAATAGAGTAGTTTCAGTCACATCAATGAAATCAAAATATTTCTATTGGACCCCAAATTTTGTACTTATATATTTATAATTTATACATCATCAAAGTTTATAATATTCAAGATACACCTTTAAATCTTGAACAATCATTTCTTTAATTTTAAATTGAATAATTAATCTTAATCTCTATATTGCATGTTAATTTAACATTATTCAAAATAAAGTTGTACTTGTTTTAAAATTTAAATATAGTAAATTTAAATCCATGTTTCAAAGAAAAGATAAAGGTGAAAAATATATGTAATAACATTAAAATGTCCTAATTTTTTATATTAATTCCATGATGTAACAATGTTAGGATTTTATTGGTATTCAAATTAACATCAAACAATAAAAAATGAAAAAGATGAAACAAAAGAGTATGTGTTTTTGATATTGTATAAAATTCCAATACATTCATATTGAATAACATTAAATACATAAACTTTAATAAAATAAAATAATATAATAAATTAACATCAATCAACACAAAACATATGTGATTAACTCTATAATATCACTTGATGCACCCTATCCAAATTAAAATAAAAAGAATGTCTAATAATCTTAAGATGCTTATTGAAAACAGGACACACAAAAACATTTAGAAAAAGAACAAATAAAAACATCAAATAATAAGTAATCATTTAGATCAATAATTAAAAAATAAAATACTGCCATAAAATCATTTTAAATAAAATATCATATTTAAATGTCAAGAGGTATGGACCGCAGAAATGTGTTGTGTCCATAACATTCAATTTTTATAATTATATAACCACTTTAAATTTATTTCTTTGTAGAGGCTTACGCAGTGACCCCCATCCTTATATTTATTTCTCTAACATGGTTATAGCCCATACTCATACACCTTTTCATTCTGCAAGTAACAACCCGCTTTAGCTTTTTCCCATCTCAACTTTTGAAGCGCTCTCTCCTCTATATTCTGGGGTATAAAGTTTTCTCTATGAAAGAACCATGTCTACTTTTATTGTAGATGGAAGGTAATTCTTTTTTTCTGATAATTTGGTTTAGTTTATAATAATTGGCTAGACGTATATGTTTTCTAAAATCTAAAGCTATTTATGGTTAAGTAGAAGATTTATGTGCAGGTTATAACGAAGCATGGTTTTAAAATGTAGATTGGAAGGAAAGGTTGCAATAATAATAGGCAGAGCAGAAGGCATCGGAGAAGGCATTGTTTGGTTGTTCAATAAACATGAGTCGACACTAGTCATATACTTGACAAATCCATTTCACCATAGACAACATATATTCACTATGATGTGAGCAAAGAAAAAGATCTGAAAACACGGACAACTTGACATTTTGTTCAGTAACACGGCTACCCTAGATTCCTATGGAAAGAGCATGAGATTAATGCAAATGCAAACAGAGTAATGCATGACATTAAGCATGTAACCCGTGTTATGATTCCCACCAGAAAGGGTTGCATAATCTCCACAACAAGCATTGCGGGGATATTAGGTGGATTATGTCCTTGTGCAATTAGAGGTCTAAGTAAAAATGGTGCAGCTGAGTTACAAAAATATGGCATCAAAGTCAATAGTGTTTCTCCTTCTATCATTACAACAGAGCTTTCTTTGGGCCATGCTCGAAAAGAAAATATGGTCGAGTTGAAAGCCTTTATTAATAGCAATGCCAACTTGAAAGGAATGACATTGAAAGCGGAAGATATTATAGAGGATGTTTTGTATTTGCGAGTGAGGACTTAAAATATGTGAGCAGCCATAATCTTGTGATAAATGATGGATAAAGGGTTGTATAGGCTATAAAACATGACAACCAAGATTATGGTTTGTACAATCCTCAATTATGAATTGAGCGAATATGAGTTAACCCAACTTGACAACTGTATTGTGGACTTAGTTAATGTATAATCCAAAAATTCTACCTTGGAAATTGGCCCCATGGAGTGCCCTATTACTATGACATGTATATAATTGCATAGAAAAAATTTAATGAAACATAAGGATGAAATACATGGTAAATAATGAGTAGATTACTTGTCATTTGCTTGGTCAATGATACTATTGTTTTTTTTAGAATTTATCTTTTTCTTCCTAATGGTGGTAGCATCTCTAATTATCTACATCATAAGATTTATCCATTGTGGGCATGACATTAGAGTATAGAAGTATTGTTTCATTTGTTTAAGCTTATCGATGTTGTAATACTCTTACAAAAGCTCTAGAAAAGGATGGGAGCATAACAACCACTCAAATAGTGTCACCTATTATATCTACCCCATGTGTGGCTTCATCTTATGGATCAATGGGTGCATAAATTCATCTCGACCAAATATCACTTTGCACAACATTCCATACAATGTTAGACTAGCAATAAGAGGACATTGGCATCATAGATTACGATGGAGATGAGAGCAATGGTGAAGGAAGTTTCATTGATGAGCATTGGGTCTTCTTTATCTTGGATCTTGAAGGGTCGTAATTCCACTTTATGCGTGCTTTTGGGGTAGGGAGCTTGATTTTATCCTCTTCTTTCCCCATTTGAGTGATAACACTAGGCTTCCTTATCAAGATCCCTGCAATGTGGACATCGGGATAAGGTCACTGAAAACACTATAGATCCACTTACATAAGGCTAATAGACCAAATAATAAAATAGTGGAAGAATGAAGCAAAAAATAATCGCAATGGAGACTATTTTTTGATGGACAAGACATTTATTTTTTCCTAAAATTTCAATGATAAATGTTTGAATTTTTCCATTAAAATTGATTTGCTATTGTCCTCTAACCAATAAAAAAGTATAAAAATAAGTTTTTCTATATTTTTCTTTATTAAAAGTACAATGTATTTCAGAGAGCTGATGTTAAAACATTAGAAAGTTTAAAAATATTTGTATTGTACAGTTTTCAATGTAGATTAATAGAGAGAAATGATTACAATTAAATACAATCATATGGACATCAAATTTAATCCCTAGTTATTATGTTAGTCTTGCCAAATATCCATTCCCTATTTTGATATTAGAATTTTTTATTATAAATATTGATATAAAAATTATTATTTTGTTTAGTCTTGCAAGTTTTATCAAGGTATTTATGTTGTTCACTCTTTAACTTTATTCGTACATAATTCACACGTCATTATAAGGTGGGCATTCTATGATATAGTATCATTCTATCTCTATTGTTCCCTTGTTAAAAAATAGACAGCTTTTATTTTTCACTCTTTTTTATCTTTAAGTAATTCATCAATTTTTTTACCTACCATTTTATATCTACTCTTATATAAATTTTTATTTTAATTTTTTATATAAAATTATATCATTTTCATAATAAAAAATAATTAAATTTTATTTATATAAAAAAAGATGTTAAAGAAAATATTAACTCATAAAAATTTATTAAAATTAATTGTTGATTGAAATATCTAATAAAAATTAACTCATTATTAATATTTTTAATATTAAAATAAAAAGATTGATTATTTATTTATTCTAAAATAATGATAATAATATTTTAGAAAAATGTGAATCCAACATATATAATTATTTATGAGGGCTAACAATTAAATGAAATGAGATGGACCATACAAAGCTAAACTATAGCAGTAATAATCACAACTTTATTAAGTCGGTTAAAAGAGCTGCTGCATGAGCGATGAATTAAATGATGACAACGACATGTTCAAAAAATTATAAGTTATGGGGAGAACATATCAAAAAGGGAATTATCAGTCTAGCATCTAATTCAATAAGAAAATCGACAAGGGTCATGTCATATGTCCTTT
This sequence comes from Torreya grandis, assembly GCA_037957365.1. Taxonomy (NCBI): domain Eukaryota; kingdom Viridiplantae; phylum Streptophyta; class Pinopsida; order Cupressales; family Taxaceae; genus Torreya; species Torreya grandis. Next base: position 2,654,881 of record JARHVA010002082.1, read on the forward strand.
TGAGTTGGCACGTTTACTTTTTTATTTTATCGTTAGACGAATGATGATGATGATGATGATGATGATGATGATGATGAATTTTTTAAGGTCCATGATGCCAATTAATGCTTTGGTTATGGTTTACAAGGCATGTTCAACATATGGGACCACCTCATACTCCCATCATGGGGAGGCACCTTACTGTGCTACGAATATGAGGCATGCAATCCCTACCCCCTGCAGGATTTAACCCTGTGACCTCCCTTCCAAGAGCACATGTTCTTTACTATTATGCCAACTCAGGTGCACAAAGGAATGGATTAGAATTCAAAGATATTGGTTGAAGGCCATATTTTAAATCTCATTTTCCTCGCTTTAGCTATGTGGGTCCCTCGATTCCCTTCAATTGTTAAACATCAACATGGTGCGTCTAAGGGGCTCCATAAAATGCATACTGATAAAGAATTTTTTTTAAGTATAAATAAATTAATAAGAGAATGATGTAATAATTAATGTTGATAGAGAGTTTTTTTTTTAAATGTATAGGGCATTTATTTTTAACGATTTTTTTAATGATAAACATTTGAACTTTTTTTTGAAAATTGTTTTGTCATCATATTTTAATTAATAAAAAATTATATAAATTTTAGAAAGTTTGAAAATATTTTCATTGTATAATGTTCAATACAAATTAATATAAAGAGGTCATTAGAATAGATCTTTGTAAAATGGATATTAAAAATTACAAATGGATTATAAATAAAAATACAGATAATTTGGTTCATAATACATTTAGTTATTTAGATTACATTGACAGATGTGACATGTCATTAAATTTTATATGTGTATCTACCATAACTTATTCAAGTCTCTGTCACCTAAAATATTTTATCATTTCCCATCACCATCACTGCCTAGGTTACCTCGATGTGTTAAATCATGGAAGATGCTATTTACACTAGAAAATGTAGATGGATGCCACTGGATCACTATTACAGATTGTGTCTAACTAATAATACAAATGATCAACACATATATTTATAATTACATGAAAGAGACATACATCTATGCACATACACTACATTTTGCACACACACAATGTATTTTGTACATGTAAATCTACACATTAAATTAATAAGTCACTTCATTGACATCTTTAATAAAACAACACATGCGGATATAAACTAGTAGTCGTGTCAAAGGTGCATGTCATGTTAGAAGGATTATTTATTTTATTTTTAACCATACGGTATGGATGTCCTTTAAGGGAAATGTTCTAGTATAGGTGTACCTTAATATTTAATAGTGAATTAAGATACCATAACATCACATTACATTTTTTAAAAATTACCCATTTTAATATGTCATCTTAACTACTTATAACTAAGATTCCAAGATCTAATTAATTATAGATTTTATGATATAACCAATTTTATCATAAGAGATTATAAAATGCATTTTTTAAACCTATGACCAAAACTTAACCTTTGGAGTTCCAATAGTTGTGCATTACAGTATTAATACTTGATCTTACTTGTCAAAATGTGATTGGTTGCTTTTAATTTTATAAAGTAAATGTTGAATAATATTAGATACTAAATGCTTAGCTTTTGGTACACTTTAGTATTTATACACACCAATATGTTCCATCAATGGAACGCACCTTAACAAAAAACATGTTCCGTAATTGGAAGGTGCACCACTACTAGAAACTTTCTCCTAATGAGTGGTAATAAAACTGATTGCTAGTCGACAAACATTTATCTCAATCAATGACTCCTCTAGCACAACCTATGTACTCTAACACAAAAAATTGCCCTAAAGTCAAGGCATGTATATGATATAGTCCCTCTAGTGTACGAAAACACCTGAAATAACTTGTTTGATGTAATTTCTATAGGTGTATATTTATTGGAAACATAGATGAACATAAGTTATAGTGAGTACTAATTTGAAAGATCAGTATATTGGTAGCACTAATTTGATTCGCATATCAAACATGGACCCTTCTTGAAATGAAATCAACCTCATGTCATCCTCATTGACCTTTGATGATAGAAAGCATTCAATCATAAATCTATGATCAATGAAAAATACCTTCCCTGGCCTTTCTTAGACCTTTTTTGTAGATCTTATACTATTTATGGAATTTCCCTTACCTTTTTTGTCCTTTCCCAGAGCTCTCAATCCATTCCCTTTATCTCATGGGGAATCCCAATGTCAGTCTCCCTAAGCCCATTTCCCTACCAAAGGTGACAATATCATATTGGTCCTTTGATGTACAATATCATTTAAAATACCATGTCATTGCCCCCCATCATTACCACTCAACTCAATTTGAAATCTTTTACCACTTGCCAGTTCTCAATTGCCTTGACCTTTATTTCATTGGTATGAGTATGGTATTTCCATATGTACTTAACCTTGATGTAATTTCTCTAGATGTCAATATATTGGCACCATACATGAACGCATTTTAATATACAAATATATTTTTACAAAGCATGAAAGCGGTGAAATATTTCAAGGTGAACTTGGTGATGATGGTGAGAAGCAATCACAATTTAGTGATCATGGATTTTGAGAGAAGTTTAATTACCCATTTATACTCTTACACTTTAAAAAATCTCTCTTACACACACACACACACACACACACACAGATATATATATATATATATATATATATATATATATATATATATATATATATATATATATATATATATATATATATATATATATATATATATATATATATATATATATATATATATATATATAATGTTAGTTATTATACAAATATTATATAATTTATATTTTAATATTTTTGTATATTATAAATTAATTATATATTATATATGCATATTACATGGATTATATGATATATATAAATATTATTGAAATTGTGAACACAAACTTAATTAGCAAAAATAGTTAATTAAGAAAAGAGGAATCATAGAGTTTTTTAGGTATGGGAGGTCGTGAAATAGGTTAATGCCTAAATACCATGCCATAAACATCTATTGACCTACTCACGCAACAACGGTTGAGTTTTTTTAGCCTCACACATATTACAATCAAACATGTTGATGATGACGATGAATTGTTTATGTGTCAAATTTGAACATTGTATTTGCTTTTTTTCTCATCTATATGCATAAAAATGTCTTTCACGTTGAGGTTTCTTTTTTTTACTACGTATATACACATAAAACCTACATTTCAACTTTGCCAACATACTCACATCTTGTGCTAAAATACACATAATATGAATATCTATCAAAACATAATTGAAAAGGGATTTGTGTCGAATGTTTTATTTTCAAATGCCCTATTAAATAAGTATGCAAACTTTGGAAGTATACATAAGGCACGTGAATTATTTGACATAATGGTTTAAAGTGGCTTCATAGAATGCTATGGTCTCAGGTTATGCATAAAATGGTAGATCACTTACTATTTTAAGGGTTTGTAATGCACTAATGTTTGGTTACATGTATGACAATGGTTAATCTAAGAATCTGCTCCTCACGTGAAAAAAGATCTCGGTTGGAGGAATGTGAATAGAAAGGTGAAGCACAAAAATGGATGGTTTTCAACTTATATTCTTAAATGATTTCCCACTATAATCTTTCCAGAGATATGATTTGAAGTTAACATAGTTTATATTTATATTTGTCTGAATTTGGTGACAGGAGCATAATAAGATGAGAACCTAGTCCTATTACAAGTCTATAAAAATCATTGAAATATTCAATTTCTAATCATTTTTTTGCATTATACATGAAATAAAATAATAAATTATATATATATATATATATATATATATATATATATATATATATATATATATATATATAATTATATATAATTTAATATTTTATATACATAATATTTTTTTAATGATATGTTATTATATAGTAATACATTATTAATATTTTAATAAAATTTTAATTACTATTGAATTGTATTGAATATTAATGATGTAAGTCAAAATTTTGAGTATTGATGTAGAAAAAAGGTTAGCTAAATATAACTCATATGTGATTTACTATAGCGATAAATTACCTAAAATAGAATTGTACCAAAAGGGGTAAGTAGTGTGGCTCTGACATAGATGCCCCACTCTATCAATGACATTGCCAACCTCCCTTGTATCAAAAAATAAATGACAAGAACAACCCAATTTTTTTATAATTAATTAAATAAAATAAAAAATATAAATAATTTAAATGGGATAATATTTTACATATACTTATAAATATGTTATATTTTCACTACTAATTATATTGTAATATTTAAAAATAAATAAAGCATCCATGGCAGTCAACTCTATTTTGATCTCATGAAAATCATACCGTTAACACCTACCCAAATTTTAAGACACATATTCAAGAGTGTATTTTATTTCATTTTGTTAAACAGGTCATTCTTCAGTATGCTTCCACATTTTTCATACATGTTTGATTGGGCATATGCTATTTTTTTACTTTCAATTATTGTTCGATGAATGCCCATACCCTATTGCAAAGTTCCCAATAGATTCGATTAAATTTTGCTAAACAATTCACATTCCTTTAATATGCTTCCTCATTTTACATACATGTATAGAAGAGACCTTCACATTCACTATGTCTAACAAATATACACTTTCAATTATTATTTGATGGTTATCCATACCATGTTGCGAAACTCCCATTTTGACACAGGGTAGGAAGATGATCACAAAGCTTGTGGAGTTTGGCTTTACACCTACCAATTATATTTGTGTAATTGCCTCTGAAGTCCCTTTTTAATAAATCAATTTTCCTTGATGGATTTGTGCTAGTAGTGTTGTATATTTCCTTGCAAGTGTAACAACTTATTGTTTCAAAATTTTAGAACAAGCGATTCTGATGCTTCAATTTGAATTTCAGAAGCTGTGATGCAGGATCCTTTTTTCTCAACTTTTAAGAACTACTGAAATTAGATATCCCTTCAAGTTCATATACCTAGATGTCAAGAAACATAGACAAGCTCAATTACTCACTTTTCTCTTGTTTGAATCCTAATGCCATCCTCCATAACAAACCCAATTATACCCCCTTTGTTTCACCATGGATGTCACCCACCTCAAACCTGCCCCAAACCCACTGTGTCATTTTGATATCTGCAAGCTTTCCTCAAAAACATTAAATGAAATAGGTCTTAAAAACTCATTTTTAACGAAAACCAGGGTGACAAACCAAGGACAAAAAGCCTAAACAAGGAATGGCAAAAGTAGATTCACATCTTTGAAATCATGAGATGAATCTATAGTGTCTATTCAATAATGTAAACACCTCTAGCATAATGACATCATTTTATTTTACATGTCAAGTCATCAGTTTAATGTTTTTGAAATAAACTCTCTACCAAAAAATCAAATTAGGGGGCATGTGTTGTAAGCATAAAATAATTAAGATATAAAAATTATTATAAGAATGTTAGTTCATGCATTGATTACATCATGGTTAACTACAATTGAATTTAAATTTAAATAAATTAGAATGAACATCCCTCTTCCATACATTGAAAGCCATAAATCAATGACACTACCGGTCATGATAAATATATGAAGCTCCTCACATGTGATTAGGGTGGTTGCTTTAACTTGATTGCCATATATAAATATAAATTATTGATGTGTCATTTGATGTCCTTTGACCCCCCTCTCCCCCACACCATATATATATATATATATATATATATATATATATATATATGGTGTGGGGGAGAGGGGGGTCAAAAGATATCAAATGACACATCAATAATTTATATTTATATATGGAAATCAAGTTAAAGCATGTGTGTGTGTGTGTGTGTGTGTGTGTGTGTGTGTGTGTGTGTGTGTGTGTGTGTGTGTGTGTGTGTGTGTGTGTGTGTGTGTGTGTGTGTGTGTGTGTGTGTGTGTGTGTGTGTGTGTGTGTGTGTGTGTGTGGACTTATTTTATTAGAGCAAAACAATTTATTACACTGGTCACGTGGAAGACCAAATTTAATGGTGGTATTATATTCAAAATGAAAGGTTTTTTTATTATTATGTGAGCTTCCTTAAAGACATCAATAAGTATTATTTATGCTCGTAGATATTGTGAAGTGAAGGATTCACTATTCACCATATATATTTAATTGAAATGATCTCCACTTCCACTTCCTTAATTTTTTTATTACAAATTAAATACTTTATAATAAATTTTTAAATGTTTATTTTTTTTAGTTTAATTTTTTTAATTTATAAGTTTTTTACTTTTACTTTTGACCCTCTCATGTATTTAATTCTTACATAATAATATTTATCCATAATTATAATTAATATTTAGATTATAGATAATATTTTTACTTATACAACATGGGTGATTATGTACTATAATATTTTTGTTTGATTATATAATTAACATTTGTATTTGCTTTCAACAACTAATGAGTGCGTACTATTATGTATGACTTTTGTGGTTTGACAAATGTTGCAATTTAGTGTAATGAATAGTTTTATGTTTTGTATTATATTTAGTATTTTGAGTTAATATTAGGAGTTTAAAAAGTCAATAGTGCATAGTTATTAATATCTAGATTTTGTGCATGTATTTGATATAGATAGAGAAAGTATATTGATATAAAATGTTAGCTTGATACAATGATAAGTTCTCTAAAGATTACTTTATCATATTTATGTTCTTCTAGATAAATAGTCATTATATTATTCAATGTTTAAATGAACTACATCATTTATGTATTTTTAGATAATTGAATTCAATTTATCACCTTATTGGTGTGTAGGTTGATATTTAATAGTTGGAAATGAAAAAGATAAGATGAAGGGGACAACAGACCCTAACTTATTGAAGACCAATAAATGGGACCAAAAACACCATAAACACTTCTAACAAGGTCAAGATGCAACAATGTGAATATCACATAAGTTTTCACTTTGAATATTTGACTATGAAGAAATAATACCTAAAGAATGCTAAATATCTTGTTACATGATCAAACATTGATAGTGAAAACATGTGTGATGTATAAGCTCATTTGGTCAAAAGTGTCAGGGCAATTTTGACATAAATTCCAAGAAGCACATGTGAAAAGAGGGAAATATATGAGAAAAGGGGAAGAACCATTAAAAATAGAAAAACATACTAATAGTAGGTAATTTGAAACAATAGTTAATAAACAAACACACTAAAATTACATAAATTAACACTTAATAAATGTCTCTCCATTTTTAGGTCTTTAAGATTCCTTATATAACAAAAATTTAGGTCCTACTTACTACACTCAGCATTTGATCTCCTCCCATTGGTTGAGTGAATTCTAAAGATTAAAAGTAATTAATTTCATCTCACCATGTAATCATTTCATTTCCTCAAGTTGTTCTAGGAAATGACTAACTGAGTCATCAAAATTTCAAGATTAGATGTTGTAACCTTGTGTGTGTCCTTGAGTGACCTAACTTCTGTCGAAACTTGCCTTCAAATTATTGAAAAAACTATCATTAAGTTCTTAGTGATGGGTTCTTATTTTTTTCTCTAGTTCTTCCTCAGGTTTTTAATCAGCGAGGATTTTGTGAATCATTCATGACATCATTTATTGCATAGATGTATAAAAATGCAAATGCAAGTTGATGGGAACTACTAGGAGTAATTTTTAGCTATTGATGCTAATGAACTACAAATATCCAAATGATCCTCAAAATCATAGAACATACATTAAAACTAGAATCTCACATGTGTTTCCCCATTGGATTCATAAACCTAGGGTGACCTAACAAGTTATTTAATAACATAATCTAAAATAATGTAGAAAGGGTTTTATAATCAGATCTATGCCCAAAATGATAACTAGTAGTGAACATAAACCCCAATATCCAGTCAACAATACTTGAAAAACACATTATTGCACTTCATCAAAAGGAAATAGCAAGAACCATAGGAATTTTCATTAACTTGAAAGAAAATATTACATACATCAATGTTTCAAAATGTTGCCATGGGGACAATCATGGTGGATTTGCTCTATGTTGGGCAGGGGAGTCATATAGAGATGCTCTCAGAGATTGTTAATGGCTATACAGCTGCAACCACCTTAGAAAGAGAGACAAAACACATAATAAAGTGATCCCAAATTAAGAATATCATATACTAAGGTTAACAAAGACCATCACTATGACCAACACAATGGCAAACCAATCCCTGAATAGAAGACAAACCTTCTATTTATACATTTTTTTAAACCTTGAAATCTAGGAAAAAGAGTTACAACTTGCAAAGGTGCAAAACACCCCTTCAAGTTTTGTCAAGATGCCCTTCATTGGAAAAAAAAACCCTTTTACATGCCTGGGATCTTCATGTATTTGCATGAAAAATTATCCCTCTAACTGCATCTTCAAGAAATGATTGAGATTTGCAACAACCCATTGCTCTCTTTGGCTAGAAATGCATTTCGTACAAGCTAGAAGGAGAATCTTCATGGTGGAGGCCAAAAAAGCTTTGTCTTCTTGTGTAACTACCTTGAGGATGCTCTAGACCACATTCTTGCACAGTTGGAACCTCTTGCACTTGCAATGTTGGCATGGGAATATTCTAGATCCATGGTAGTTTGAGTAAACATTTTTTTTAAAATGTGTATGGTATTTATTTTTAACAAAAAAATTTGGTGATAAATATTTGAATTTATTTAATAAAATTGTTTTATCATTATATTTTAATTAAAAGAAAATTATATAAATAAAATTTTCTATTTTTTAAAAAATATTATATATTTTAAAAAATTGATGGTAAATTTTTAGAAAGTTTAAAAATATTTATATTGTATAATTTTCAATATAGATTTATAGGAAAGTTGATTATAATAGATACCTATAGAATGGTTATTAAAAAATACAAAAAAATCTTAAAATAAAACAAAAAGAATTAGGCTCATAATACATTTAGTTATTGTAGATTACATTGAGAGATGTGACATGTCTCTCACCTAAAATACTTTATCAATTCCCATCAGCATCACTACCTAGCTTACATTCAAATATTTTATTGCATTCATCTTTTGTATCACCTTGTCCTCCCCCACCACTTCAACATTACTCAAGCTCACCATAGAACAAAACATCTCATCCATGCACAACATAGTATCTCTTTGTATGAAAAAACACACTACTTCTTTTTTTACTTAAATTTACCAAAAACATATCATTATTATTGCTTAACATTTTGTGCACAAAAAATTGAAATAGAATCAATATCTTCATGTGTTTTGAATGAGGTATGGTTGTTGATTTACATTATTTTACTTTACAAAACCCCATTTTAAAAATCATTATCATCACCACCACCACATCCCTTAAACATAGGTTATAATATAAAAGGGTTTGAGATTTATAACATAAAACCTTAGGTTGAAGATGAATTTCAGTTATTGTAATCCCTTATGGAGATTAAAAAAAAATGTCACACAAAAATTCTAGATAGATAAATAATTTACATAGAAAAATTATTAAATCAAACCTTAGACTAGATTACCATAAGAACTAAAACTAGAATGTGTTGTGAAAACAAAAGCAACCTATTTCACAAATTGATATAAATAAAGGTTTTGTAAGGAAAACTCTTTGAATAAATGTGGGCTTATTAGTGACAAAATAATATTTTAGACATTAATGCACAAAATGTGACATAGGGTCAATAGTGATGACTTGTAACCTAAATTTGATTATTAATATACACTTTCTATTTATAAAACCCTATTTTATTAAAACACAAGTCAAGTGCTAGTTTATATCTGCCTTTTAATCATTCTTTCACCCTATTTATAGTTTTCCTTATCACATGTCATTATATGGTTATAGATGTGATTGTCATACCTATTAACTTCATGTTAATCATACATCTTAGTCATGATATCCATAAGTATTTATATTTCAAGGGATATCACACAAAAGAGGGCCCATATCGTACACTAAACTCATATAACTAACCATCATCTTCATCAATTAAAGTACAACCCTTCCGATATCAACATAATGATATTTTTATATCATTATATATTCTACACACATATTTATTAGGCTAGTTTCAACTAGAACATCTATAATAATTATCTTTCCATCTCCCAATACTATATCACATAAGACTTAATTAACTTAAAAAGATAGTTTTTTTTAAAGTACATTTTTATTGTTCATGTAAATATTTTATTTAATTTTGATTTTATTAGTTAATTTAAGGAATTAAAGACTAGTGTTGATGAGTTTGAAGAACAAGATCAAAATTTTAGAGAAATTGAATCTCAAAAATAGCTTTTGAACAAGTATGAATGAAATAACATGGTTGAATTCCTCTTTGTCATAATTTAATTCACAAGACACAATCTTTTACCTAACGATGAAGTTACTTTGAATCAATGTAAGAATATACTTGTAAATTAAATTAATAATCTAATTCTGAATAGATTAAAAATAAAAGTAAATCTTACATAATTGAATAATCTATTTTTTTTTTTTTAAATTTAAATTGTTTTATAAATTATATTAAGGGCAAGGAATGGGATACCTCCAAGTGATTAAATTGATTATAAAAATTTTATAAATTAAATATCATAAAAATTATTTAATATATTTTATATTTATTTATATCAAAAATAATATAAAAACACCATGAGAATAATCTCTTTAAACATCTCAAACCCTTCAATCCTACTTGAAGAGGAGGAGCTAGATGGGGCCTTTAAGAGAGAAGAATGTCTCTCTTCTAAGGGAATGCTCTGTATATTTACAAGACTTTGGCCTAGCTTTCCATATTTCCATGGATGGATTGATAATGGGGCATTGACAAGTATTAATTGATGGTAAGATTGAAATACGTACTTATAAAAAAAAATCATTGTGATTTTCGATTTAGTTGAAGATAAAAATGTTGTTTTCAATGATAATATTTAGGTTTGGGGGCATCACATGTTAATTGCAAAGCCATGTCATATAGCCTTTAATCCTCACAATGTAAAATTTTATAACACAAAATTGATTTGGATCTGGTTTTCAAACCTACCATATCAGTTTTGGAACAATGTTATTTTAGAGTTAGAGAAAATTTTATAGGTGAATTTTGGCATGTGAATTTTAGAGTTTTGACAATCTGATATTTTTCAGTAAAAAAGAAAATAATATCATTAGTCATTGTTTGTAGTATGGTATCATAAGAATTATTTGAATAAATAATTTTTTGATTTTAATTAATAAAATATTTCAATAAGATATAATAGTTTACTAATTCTAAAATTTAACTTACAAATATTTATAAATATTCTTATCCATATTCTCATGAAATATATATCAATGTAGCAATTAAAAACATTCATCAAAATTTTGAAGCTCTGATTTGAAAATGGAATGTATTTAATAGGTATTAGTTATCAACCTTTTAGAGATGTTCTATATGTCCTACTCCTACGTAGGGCAACAATACTACTATTAAGATAGTTTTGTTCATTTCACGTTTCCGTTATATGACATCTCTCTTCATAACTTACACTTATGAAGTTCGAAAAGCACATTTTAAAAGAATTCTTGTTGACATCAAATGACTTTGACCCTCATTTTACGCACATAAAATATTTCTTAAAATAAAGCTCAACAAAAATCCAATTAATGACATAAATCTATTTGTTAATACAATTAAAAGTAAAAAACAAATATTTTGAAAACCGTGCAAATTACTTTGAGAGCCTTCTCTTGCTTGAAGTGCTACAATACACCACTTACGGAGTAGGAAAAATAACTTTAAACACGTTTAAACGCATATCCCATTAAATATGATCAATTATTAAAGCTTGATCCCAAAAAAAAATTATACCATTATCACTGAGCCACGGGATAAAGTTTCTTTCAAATTTTCATAATTTTTGAATGCGAGAACAATATAAATATGACCTATGTGCTTTAATAAGAAAGTGGTCATCAAAATGTAATACAACTTCAATTTTCACGTACTTATGTTACACATCGCAACATTTGAGTAATGTCGTTGCATTCGAGGCGGGCTTTTTAAGCAATTATTTTGTAAATATGTATGGAGCCACCACAAAAGCCACGTAAATGGAGGTATCGGTGTGTTTGTAGATGTATTGCTTTATTCACTGTGACGTCAGCAGCCGCCGCCCCAAGCCATGTAAATTCTGCCTCTAAATACATATTAATAAATGTTGTGTAATCGTGTCAACTATGGGATTTGATTTGATTTACTTTAATAGAAGAAGATACAAAATATATTTTAGCCGCATTTAAAGTAAGCATTTAAAAACAATTGTTCAAAAAGGGAACATGAACTTTTTTATTTATTTAAATTATATAGATCAATCATTTTTCATTTTATTCAAATCTTGAATGAATTTTTAGTATTCTATTTTTTTCTACATTTTCCACATTTCACTCATGGAAATGTACAATCTTAAGTCTACACAGGGTATAGTAGGAGAGAGCTCCAATTTCATCGATGGTCTGTACCAAAAAAACAATGCACAGAATATGCTAATCCAATTTCAAAATTTCTACGATTGATATTTGTTGGTGTCAATAGAGAAAGGGCTTGTGCACTAATTGATTGGATGAGGAATGAGCTCGAAATTGACAGTTAGGGTTAAGACCTATAAATTCATATGCATGCCACCTCTGCCATGTTAATATCTCTGAATGCCTTAAAAAAAGAGACCATTAATAGGTGATTTTTTTCCATCTTTACATCATTCAGAATTTTGACCTTCATGTATAAGAAATCAAGCCATATGAAATTCCTATGCAAGGGCATTATGTGCATTTAGTTTTCACCTTTTTTTTGGTTGGACATATATGGTTTGCAAGGATTTTAAAATTATCAATCATTGGTTTGTACGATAAGGTTTGGAAATTTAAAGATATGATGGAAATGTTAATGAATCAGATGATCACACAAAATTTTGGGTCTATTTTTTTTTATCATGCAAATATGTTAGATAAAATTTAGACATTATTTATGCGTAAGGTGCACACAATTGTTTAAGGACCCACTTGTAAGCAACATGAGTGAAACCAGACTAGAATACTCTCTCTTTTTAATTTTCAAATTAAGTATGTAGTTGGAATATTTCATCCATAATGGGTTTATATGATGTCAAAGAGTCCTGAACAAGCAAGTACCAGTGTGCTAACATTTTCTCTCTTTCATTGCCTAATCTAATTAGTATGTTTTGATTTTTCAGGCTATTCAATTTTAAGTTGACTCGATTAAAAAATACTATTTTAAAATTTATTGTTTAATATATTATCTTTCCAGATAAATATGAAGACCTTGATTATTAGTTATTGGGAGTGCCTATTCAAAATCTTATTAGTCATGAAAAAATAACTTTTAGTTTTATTTTGCTCTGACTCATTATTAGTCTCAATTTTACGCTCGATTTTACGTGCTAGATAATTGCAAATAATTTTGCATGTGTAAGTTACAAATTGTTTAACTGATAACATATAACGTTACGTTATATTTCCTACATGTTGATTGGTTAAAAACTTCTATGTTACTCTAAACTTCACCCTTGCAAAAATATAGTGTGTGATTTTGTTTACAAAAGCACCTACAATTATCAGAGCCGAGAGCTCATAGCATTTGCCAACGATGTTCTGAGAGCCTACCAGTAATATTTTGAGAGCCTGTTGATGATGTCTATTGAAGATTAATTTTGATGCAAGGAATTTTTCCACCACTGAAAAGGCAAGGAAATTAGCCACGGAAGCTTAGAATTGCTTGATGGATGCTCTGCAACGAGAAAGGTACTTGACGAATTCTTATTTGGTGGGTAAGTTGAATCCATTAGTGCTCCTCTATCGCCTAAGAATGCAGAGGTATGTAGGGTATTAAGGGAGCTGAGGAGACACAGTCTTGTGACTTTCTACAGAAACAGGGGAGATACCACAACGTGCAACTTCGAGTGGTCCAATTAAACTAGGTGGATCAAGTGGAACTCTATTTACTTCATACATTCACCTTCTATGAATATATAAATATATTTTAATTCTCATATTAATTATCTTAGCTTAACATTTGTAAATTTTCCATAATTCTATCGATTAGCCAGGCAATCACACAAATCCACAAGTGTCTAAATATCATAAAAATAAATGATTTAACGAGTAACTGGGTAATTATAAATTATTGTTGTGAGCTTCTAAGAAGGAAATAATTGCATTCTGGTTAATGGAATTCATTTATTCACCTATCCCCAAACTGATCAAATGTTTGAAGCTTCAGCTTGATAAGTCAAGTGTATTTAGGAAGATGAGTTTATACTTGGCAGGTGTATCATTTGCATATTAGTTTAAATTCTTGGATTTTTAGCTTAATGTAGGACCTGCATAATAAGTAGTCCCAAGACTCGATCATTAAAAAATGCATTTTCAAATAACGATTCTAAATTGTATATTTTTATAATATAAATGAATATTGATAATGAATGTTCATTACATATAATGAAGGGAACTTGGCATGAATTGAACACTAATTTAAGCACATATTATATATTTAGCACTTCATGGAATAAAAAATACACTGTGAAGAAGCTTAGAATGACATAAGAAATAATTAAAGATGTGCATAGGATAATAACATGCATGAAGTACAAACCAGTGCTCAGTCGCGTTCAAAACATGAATTTTATCACAGGCTAGAAGCATGTTGGAATTTAAATGTTCTGGTGGGCTGCCATGTTGGTTGTGCTAAGAACACGGAGACCCTATTTTAAACAGTGAAACCCAAAATTTTAATGATCGTAAACTACCAATTTTCAAAATTAAATGATTAATTAAAGCGTTGGCAGGGGCATTGTTTGGTGTTTGAATAAACGGGAAGTTTTAATAGCAGTGAAGCATGTGCTAGCCCATCATCCTACCTCCCCTAAAATTTCAGTTATCACATGGTTCAGGAAACTATTTTAATTACTCGCATTTTCAAAAGAAAAATAAAAATAAAAAATATATATATAAATAAAGAAAGTAAAATAATTTGATACAAGAAGAATTCTAACTCGATATATTTAATCACACAGCTATGACTAATATCTATGGCAACACCATTTAAAATGATGAGTGGCTTGTGCTAATTAGTGTGACCTCTTATTGGGACTCCTCCGGAGTCATAAGAGGTCCCGTCTAGGGGCTTGTTTAAGCCTAAAATATTCTTAAGTAGTGGCATCCGATTTTGCCCATTCTATTTTGTGTGATTGATGGTACAAGTTCATTATTTTCATTTTTTTTCAATCCAATGTCCTTTGAATTGTAAGCATGTTAATAATAATATATTTATTTAAGTATTTCATTTTCATAATTAAATATTATAGTATTTATTGATGATTTTTTCAGGTTCAAAACCAATTATTTTATATGGTTAGTTTCGAAGAGAGTATTATGTCATTTTTTCAAATAGTTATTTTGTATGTTTAGTATTTAGAGAGAATATTGTGTCATTTTCTCAAATGTTTTATCTAACTCAAACTATAATTATTATTGAATATTTCTTTGCTCAAGAATTTGGATCCCCTTTTTGGTAAAATTGGTGCATTGATGGAGTATTTGACGAAAATATGGAGATTGACTTACTATTTATTTATTGATTTATATTGCAAGACTAAAGACACCCTTGGTTACTTTGTCATCTCTAGAAATGAAAAGTTATGTCATTTTTCTGTCCCATGCTACAGTGAAACTATTGTTCTCTTTTATCTAGTCATGAATAAACATAGAACTTTTGCACTACTACACTATTCATTTTAACGGAAGGTTCTTCTTGCAGAGATTTAGTACTTTGTGCACTTGTTATCTTATCAAAACAAAATACCTAGATGTCCTTAATATTATATGTAGGCAATGAGTTCCAATTAAAATAAACTAAAAATTATAACCATTTCATAGAAAATATGTTTATGTATACTCTCTTTAAAAGGTTCTTATGATTCCTAAGTCCTCTGACAAATAAATTAGCTGAAAATACAATGTTTTTGAAATGTACACGTTAATTAAAATGGATATAACCTCATAAAATTTAGATTCATATAATTATTGATCCATGGTATTACTTTTGTAGGGTACATTGGTGCCTAGAGTTATAGGACTATGTTGAGCATTAAAATGATTCTACTCTCCAATCTTCATCTTAATTATAGTCTTAAATAGATAAAGGTTAGTATAAACCCTACACATATGAAGTGTCAAAGTAAATGACTCCAAAGAGGTTAAAATCATAACTTCTACTCAACAATTGCAATGAAAGGACAACAGGTTTGTCTAAATATGGTATTCAAACATTTTGTACTTAAATTTAACTAAATCACTTTTATTTCAAAAAAATTATATATAATAAATATGTGGTCTAGTTACCATAAAATCTAGATATTTTGGTTAATTACTTATTTTACTTTGGATAAAAAATTTAATGTTTTATGAAAACTAAGCAATTTTTATATATGGTGATGAACCCCAACTTTATTAATCTTATTAATCACTAGGTTTTGAAAATTTGAGTCATTCCCATCTACTCTACCATCTAGATGGATACATACAATATGCAATGTTGTTGAGATAACTTGATAAGTAGGCTCAATAAATAAATCTCAATGTTTTAATGGTAGATTGGTAGATGATAACACAACATTCTTGTATTATTGAATAAATTAAAATTAGCAGTTTTTTTAAGGGTGCAAGTTACATAAAAAGGGATTTAATTTTTAATATTTGAAAAATGGGGTTTTGTAAAGAGAAAGTGCATAAATCATTAGTTGTACCTCACCCAAAATCTATGATTATTGACCTTATCTCAGTTTTTGTACACATAACATTAATAACTAACGATATTATAATATTGATGGAGATGACAATAAGAAATGAAGCTGTGTTCTTTCATACAGTGTAGCAATGATCTTTTTAGGGAGGACATGTTTCATTTCATGGTGATCTTGAGAAATGGACAAGTGGTGGGGGAGAGCAAGTATATACAAAACATGTAAGTGGTGAAAGATTTGAAGGTGAGCTAGGCAATGATGGTTAAGGGAAATGATAGTGTATTTCAAGTGATGTCACACACAAGAGGGCCCATATCATACTCCAAACCCAGATTCAAAATCATTTTTAGATTTACATGACCTGCACCCATTGCAAAAGAGTAAGTATGTTGCATAATGGTGACATCTTTGATTGGTCATTTTCTATTTTCAAGGGTGGATATGGATATCATGAGAGCTAATTTGATTGTGGTAAGGTTTCATGTCCAATGTGCATCTTGAATCAACATTGTAATATCATTGACGTGCGGAGAAGACATTAAAGACATAGAATTTATTTTTTAGCTTGAGTTCATCCAAACTACCTATATGTGGACACTTGGAGAAATTACGTTAGGCATAATAACATATGAAAATGCCATACTTGAACCCATAAAATAAAAGGTGGCCATAAATGGAACACATCTTTGCAAACATCTTATTTATTTTTGCTAACAAAAAAAATTAAATACAAGGGAACATTGTATAGTAAAAAGATGATGGTTAGGCCACTCCTTGATTTTTGTTTAAACATGTGATTTCTCTAATCTATTTTCTAATCACCATTGCCAGTGTTAATTGGATGTAATTATTTACATTGGGAAAATTAACCATATGTTTTGGATATTCATATTTTGGAGCTAATTTTGGTCAATTATATCAATAATGCATCTAAATTGATATATGGTGCATTTTATACATCTTAAATGTATTTGTTGAATATTTGACATCCGACATAATTTGGAGAAAGATACAGATTATATTGATAGATGTGACATGTCACTAAACTTTGTATATGTGTTTACATTAACTTATTCAAGTCTCTCACCAAAAATACCTCATCATTGCCTATTACCATCATTGCCTAGCTTACCTTTAAATATTTGATTACATTCATGTTTCGTATGACCTTGCTCTCCCCCACCACTTCAGTATTGTTCAAGCTCACTATGGAACAAGACGTCTCCTCCATGCACAACACAATATAATTAGTATGAAGGAACACAATACCTCCTTTTCTGCCCTCACCTTCATCATAAATATAATATTATTGCTACTCAATACTTTATGCATAAAAAAGTGAGATGGAGTCAGCAATCATAGATTTTGAGTGAGGTACGATTGTTGATTTCCACTAATTTACTTTACAAAACCTTGCTTTACCAAAAAAAAGAACACACACACATCCTTTAAACTTAGGATATAATATAAAGTGGTTTGGCCTTTATAACATAGACAAAATCATTGGTTTAATATTAATTAAAGTGATTGCAATCCCTTATAGAGATACAAATATGCCCCCAAAAGACTTTGGATAGATAAATTAAAATTATGTGAGAGATTTTATAAAATTAAACCTTAGACTAGGTCACCATGCGAACTAAACCTAGTTTGTGTTATGAAAATGAAAACAACTTGGTTCACAAATTGACATAAAAAAAGGTTCCATGAGCAAAACTTTTTGATAAAATAGGGATGTGTTGGACATAAAAACTATTTTAAATATCAATAAACAAAATTATATAACATTACATATACAAAATATGACACAAGTTCAATATTGACTTACAACTTAACTATGACTTAAAATATACTCTCTTTACAAATCCCAACTTTATTAAAACACCATATCATATCGCTCTTGACGTAACTTGCACCTCTAGGGAATGTGCTTGTTCATATCCTCTTCTAATTCTGCCACCCTATTTATTGTTGTCCTCATCGCATGTCCTTCGTTATATGCTTATAGATGTGATTGCCATGCCTCTTAGCCATGTTAGCCATACATTTTAACTGTAAGTCTTTGATTAACCTGAGTACGTGGTGGGCCATAATACTTAGCCTATAAGTACGGCTCTGATTCAGCATTAACCTATCTCAACTTCTAAAGCTTTATCTTGCTGCATTTCTGGGTATACAATTTTCTCTCTCTAAGAACGATGGCTAGTTCTATTGTACGGGGAAGGTAATTTCCTATTTTTTCCTTATTTTCCTCATATTTTAGTTAATGTTATAACATGTGTTTTTAAAACCACAAGTCGAACATTTACGTTCTGATTATAAGGAACCCTTATTTCAAAATGCAGAATGGAAGGAAAGTTTGCACTTATCACAGGTGGAGCAA
The DNA here is from genome assembly GCA_037957365.1 of Torreya grandis. Lineage (NCBI taxonomy): Eukaryota > Viridiplantae > Streptophyta > Pinopsida > Cupressales > Taxaceae > Torreya > Torreya grandis. The sequence goes on from JARHVA010002082.1 coordinate 2,674,056, forward strand.
GGGGCAATGGAGAAGCCATTGTTTAGCTCTTCATTAAACATGGAGCCAGTGTCATCATTATTGACATGGCAAATGAAGTAGGTCATAAACTTATGGAACCCCTTTCACTGTCGGCAACATATATTCACTATGATGTGACTAAATAGAAAGATGTGACTGCAGTAGTGGACTTGGCCATGGAAAAACCTGGACAACTCAGACATCGTGTTTAGTAACATGGGTACTCTATATTCTTAAGGAAAGACCGTAGCAGAATATGAAATGGGCGAATTCTATTGGGTGATGAATATAAATGCAAAAGGAGTAATGCACGACATTAAGCATGCAACCCACGTTATGATCCCCACCAAAAAGGGATGCATAATATCCACAACAAGCATTGCAGGGATATGCCCTCACGCATACACGACCTTAAAACATGCAGTTATAGGGTTGGCTAAAAATTATGCAGCTGAGCTGGGGAAATATGGTAACAGAGTCAATTGTGTTTATCTGTATGGTGTTGCAATAGATATGTTATTGGACTATGCTCAGAAAGTTGATAAGGCCAAGGTTGAAGACTTCGTTAACGACTTCACCAACTTGAAGGGAGTGACATTGAAATTAGAGGATATTGTAGAGACTGCTTTGTATTTGGCAAGTGATGAATCTAAATATGTGAGCGGCCATAATCTTGTAGTGGATGGAGGATTCGTAGTTGTAAACCATGCCTGGGGTCTGTACAGGCCATAAGACATGACACATTCAGTTTTAGTGTCACATTTAAATAATGGTTAAGATTGTGTTTATATATTTACTATGGATTGGTATACTTTCCATTGACTGGCTATTGTAATTAAACAATTTAACCATGTACAATGGTTTCTTTCTTCTTAGAAAGTTTAACTGGAATTGTTCATTAAATCATCTTATTTGATATTTTGGTTTTTTTATTTTTAGGCGGGGTGGCTTTATGGTTTCATTCCTAGATTGTTCCCTTCTCTCAATGGCTTAACCTTCGTAAGGGTGGTTTTGCTACATTTATCAAATTTTTTTGGTCAATACACAATTTAGTGAGCCAATACACAATTTCGTGAGGGATTCAAAAAGTCTTACCTGACACAACTACCATCACTGCAATTTTTTTATTTTTATTACTTCCTCTAAGTTTCACCTCTAACTTTTATATATATATAACCACTTTTCACCTAATACATTCACGTGTAACACGGATAAATGGATTTATGTTTAATAGCAACAAAAATATTTAATTAAATTTGATTAAGTTAAATAATATATAAAATTTAAAAATTTAATTTAATTAATTAATTTAAATTTTATAAGTATAATAAATATAAATAATTTAAAGTTATGTGATTTTATTTAATAATATGGGAACAATAAAAAAATGTGACACTGACAATGTGCACCCAAAAATGATAATAAATATGATTCATAATTTTTGCAACAATTAACTAAACTTCCTTAAAAATATTTTGTATTCTCTTGATGACATAAAAAACTAGACACTCTAGATAAAATGCAAAAAATTTCAAAACAAATTTGTTGATTGTATTTACTTAACCCTAATATTCAAAACCATCACTTAATTTCTTGTCCTTTCACTCCAATCTGCTACAAAATATATTTATTCTTCTTATTTTAATTGGCATCTAATGCCTAAAACTTTAAGGAAAATAAATTATGTTGTGATTTTTTTATTAAACCAAAAAATACTCCAATTATATTAATATTTTTAAAGACCCTATATAAAAATACTATAAAAAATAACAAACCTCAATAAATAGAGTAGTTTAAACAACATACAAACTAGTGTCTTATGGTATGTGTAGAAATATAAACTTGTGTGATTCAATGAATGCTCTACCAATTACGTGATTTCCTATAAAATACTTGCAAATGCTCAATAAATATATGTGAATAATAAAATCAATTCTTTAATTTTTATTTTATGAAAATGATCTACAATACTTGTGTATTGATAAAAAAATTGAATTAAAATTAAAACCCTCCTATTAGTACGTAAACTAACATTAAATGATTTTTAAAAAAAAAGGATAAAGCATGGTGCATGTGTGCAAGAGATGGAAAGGGCCACACCAATGGGCTTAGAAGTGTGTCAACACTCCATAAAATGTGTAGAGCATTGGGGATGCTCTAGACATAGAGGTGAAGGTGGTGTAAGTTAAGGAGGAGATAGAAGCAAAAGGAATAAGAACCTTCTCATTTTCTGATGATTCCTTGTTTCTTGAACCAATCATATTAATTATGTTTGTTAGATTATTTTGATTTTGTAATTTGATAGATGAAAGAGAAGATTATCTTTATGTGTGTTTTGAGTCAGAGTAGTACTAAATGGGTGATCTCACTTTTCTCAGCATCATTTAGATGCAATGAGTTCCAAGTGAACAATTCATTCTCAATGGCAAATGCTCTTCCTGATTGCAAAACATTTTTAGAGCTTTCGTTTCCTACCCAAATCTCTAGAAGAGCTTCCTTTATATTGTGAATGTTTTCAAGTTCAAAGTCTGCTCCCTCTGTCCGGATTGGAGTGCCAACTAGTTACGGTTAAATAACCTCGATTACAATTTATCACATTCATTGTCAAATGGTCTTACCTGAATGGTATGCAGGCCTGCATGATTTTGTGTTGCTTTATTTCTAGGATTGTCATCAAATAAAATCAGCAGGGGAAAAACAAAGTCATTTAACTTGCAAAATATTTAAAATGAGAGCATATGGAAATCTTTCATAAGCATATTTAACATTAAAAATATTGAAAAATAGAATTTGGTTTAAGGTTCTCATATGGCAATCTTCCATGAACAAAATTGTACAAATAAAAAAAAATTGTAAGGAAAGGAAAAGCAAGAAGAAATTTAGGCAAAATTTGAATCTAAAAAAATATAACAAAATAATTTTCAATAAACACTAATTTATCGACGTTTTCATGATTTGCAGAATCATTACCATAAAAATAAACTATAAATTGTAACAACGGGCATAACATTGAGGCATACCTATGATACACATCGTCGTCAAAGGCATACCTATGATAATCATGAAGTTCCATGGTGGACCGCACAAGTGCCATGCTTTCGCCTTCATATTTAGCCCTTTCATTATATCTCACTACAAATCATCTTGGGCACGAACCCTTTTCCCACCGAGGCTGCATTTCAAAAAACAAGGTATATAATTTGTTTGAGCTATATTTTTAAAATTTAAATTACTAGGAATGGTGCCACATCGTCAACCCAGTCATCCAAAGAAATGTTTTAATTCGTTAAATCTAAAAATCTTGCCGTGTCATCAGCTCAGTTAACGTTGAAAGGGCAATTGGAACGGTTGACGGGTAGTCAACGGATTTGGAGGGATGGTAGGGCCGACGGTGCCATGCCAGCATGCACTAGTTTGTCCTCCTTGATTAATCTCACCCTTACGATCATATTTATATATTTACTATGGATTGGTATATTGACCATTGATTTGCCATTGTAATTAAATAATTTAATCGTTTACAATGGTTTCATTTTTCATATAAAATTTAATTGGAATTGTTCATTAAATCATCTTATTTGATATTTTGGCATTTTCAATTTTAGGCAGGGTGGGTTTATGGCTTCGTTCTTAGATTGTTCTTTCTATTCAATTGCTTAATCGTAGTAGGGATGGCTTTATTATATTTTTCATTTATTGCATTTAAATTTCGTGAGGCAATATGTCATGGATTGTTGTAATAAAAATAGTTATATTGAAGGGATGTGATTTGTTCTGTTTTGATAACTCGAGGTTTTTTAAATCGAAAAATTATAAATTCATAATCATATTATATGTTAAAGTGAAATAATTCAAGGTGTATTAGGCAATATGGTGAAAAAACAATCGCAGATTTCAAGGTGATGGGTTTGAAAAAACTCTAAAAGATAAACATACAAAGTTCAGTGACAAGTCATATATGTTTACTTTAACTATCTAAAACAAAATTATATGATATAAAATTTAAATATATGAAAAAAGAAAAGTCTTCCTTACAAAGGATGTCTCCTATATAATCTAATCAACCAATGTAAAATGTCATATACAAATAAAAATGGATATAGATATTTCTAAGTTTTTATATTATCTTTCTCAATAACCCTAACGACAACTATTATATTCCTAATAATAGTGCTCATTTCTCTTTGTTTGATAAATGGAAGAGAAGAAACACTACCACCAAGACCACAAACACGTATAATCTTAAATAATCTATTGGGCCTGGTTTGAATTTCCAATAGTCTCTATGTACTCTCTCTAAGCTTTATGACAATACAATGTTTTAAACAAATTCTTATATTTAATTCATTATTATATTATAATATATTAAAATATTATATACTTTATAAAACAGATTATATAATACTATATTAAATATTTATATGCAATATCCAGTATAATATAAAACAATAAAAAATAATATTATATATATTACTAATATCATAAATATTATATATTTAATATTTTCATAGTCCGTGAAATTAAATCAAGAGATTTTGTAATAATTGCATCTTTATTTATGATTCCATATTTTGAATCACCAACTTTGATCTATCATTAGTGAAAGACTTTATATTGATGGATCATAGTGGATGATTCGAAATGTCGAGTCATAAACAAGAACATAATTATTCCAAAAAAATTTAATTTATAGATATTATAAATTATATTTATGTATATTTTTTAATAATATAATATATGTTATACTATTATATTATATATAATATTTATATATTCATATTATTAATATTATATTATATTACGTTCATATTTATATTATTTAAATTATATATATAGTTATAGAATATTATGTTTATTTAATAGTATATTATATTTATTTAATAATATATCATATATTTTATAATATTTTAATATTTTTATTCTATTATACTTTATGTAATATTAATATATTCATATTATTAATACTATATTATATTATGTTCATAAAAATACTTACAATGTGTTTTTCAATAAAAATATTGAGCATTAGTTTTTAGTTTGGTACTTCCTAATGAAGAACATTGTGGGGAGCAAAAGCACTAAAATAGTGTTTAGTTTTTCGAAAAGAGTTTGTAAAAATCTAACAATCTCTGAAGTGTATAAAACAATTGAGACCTCATGTCACCTCCAAGTTTGTGTTCAACCTGTAGTAGAAAACCATAGGGGTTTGTGGTAATCCAAGAAACCACTGGAGGTGTAAGCAAAGAGATGTACTCTTGTCACTTCCAATGTTGTGGTAATCCTGCAATAAAAAACCAAGGTGCCACGAAGACCATGAAGCCACAAAGATGGCATGCCACATCAAAGGTGAGCAAGCTACACGGAGAGTGTAAAAAAATTTTACTATGTTTGAAATAAAGGGGGGTCCACTATTAGGAAATATGATGTTTTAAAAAAAATGTAATAAAGGCGGGAATGTTAGCATAACTAATATATTACATTATTTAGTTAGATAGTTTGACGATCTGTTATAGTGCCAGTTAGGAGATTACTAGCATAACTTAATTACATTATTTAGTTTGTAGTTATGCAACATTGATTAGATGCATTGGTTAGGTGATTAGGTGGTATAGCGGTTAAGCGATTAATTGGTAATCACAGGTATGGTAATTATTTGAACTATGTATTTATTCACCTAATTTTGAATGAATAAATAATCAATGCATTCTCCTTCTTCAGATTCTTCCCTCCATCTCCATGATCCATTAACTAGCAACTTCAATCATCTAAAATTTCCATGCCAAATCCATCCATGAATCCATAATCCATGATCAAGCCATCATAATGTCAAAATTCTATGTCTATAGCAATTTACAATCAACCATCCATTTGAAAATCTTGGAAGGAGGCTAACTGAAGCAAGCGATTGGTAAGATTTATCTTATGATTCTAATTTGTTTCCATAATCCTTCTTACTAGGTAGTTTGGTATTTTGGGGTTTAAATTGCATAATTTAATCCATTTGCTCAAAATTCATAATACAATTATTAATGATAAAATGAAACTGTCTGATTCTCTAGATATAAATGAACTACAATTCTTGTGTATTCATATAAATTTGAATTCAAATTAATTATTCATCTACCCATTAATTAAGATTTTTATTGATCCACAAGGATTCCCAAAAACTGCTTCCAATAATACTACCAAGCCCATTCTCATAGCTTCCATTAATTATAGATGTTGTTGATTGGTTTGTGGTACTCCAAAACCATATATAGAGGTTTAAATAAAAATGTATGTCCCAATTTTATTATTTTCTTTAATCTATTTCTTTAAATATTATTTGATAAAACCTTTACATATATATACAATAAACTATTTTTTTCTTTAAAAGAGTTATCATCGAAATATATTAAAAAATCATATATATAATAACTAAAAGATGAGAACGACAAGTCTACAAAAATAAATGTAACATCATCATCCAAAGTGTTGTAAAGGGGAGCCACCTCTGTAAGTATCTCTCTTCCCCTCCGAATATTTTCTTGTGCAAGGAAACATGTTTGCCTCATCTGCAACAACGTAGATTTCTTTTGTTGGCATTTTTATGGAGCTGCAAGATCATTGCACCTTAATGCTTTTGCATGCACATCTCAATCTTGGGCCAACTTAGCAATCACACACTGCACTCACTATGCCATGATTTGATAATTACGATAGTTTTATTGAAGAAAGTTATATTTAAATTGGTCTTCTCTTTTTTATATTTACATTATAAGAGATTAAGGTTAAGATCGTGCTTTGGGTGATTTTGATGATGTGGATGTCTTTTACTCATAACCACTTAATTAAAAGAACTCACTGATTTAAATATATACTGACTCAATATTATAAATCCACTATATATTTATTTTTAATGTATAGACAGAAATATTGATATTTTATGTAATTCAACAATTTTATGCAATGTCTTCGAAACATAAAATCATATATATAAATATTAGATATTTTATAATTGATTTAGTATCATGATATCTCAAAATTAATACATCAATATAAAATATATTTATATCATATTTATTCTAAAAAAAATTACAAATTAATTTTTTTTAATTAAATTTTAATACAAGTGAACTCTTTTAATTTAAACTTATCCTTGTTTATAAATAGACCAGATTAAAATTAATTTAATTTATCTAAATGAAAATGGGCAGATAAATGAAGCTTATAATTCCATTAGATTTTTGTTGTATAAATGAATAAAGCTTTAAATTGAAAATTATAATTTTTCGTTCATTAAATCTATTACATTAAAAATAAAAAAATCCACGTAACATCACATCAATATTCTTTAACCACCAAAATAGTAAATATTGTCTGAAAATTAAGAATATAAATCCTTTCATAATATTTTAAAGTTCTGAAAGGTGAATGACATATCAACAAGACATTTTTTTATATATTTAAAAAGAAACGGCCGGTTTAGATTATTCAATAAATCAACCGCCTACATGTGCTAGATAGCCTTATAAACAGAGAGGGAAGATACTATATATTATTTTTGGAAGCTAGCATTTGAATCAATTTTTGATATTCAATAATTCTACCGTTTAAACCACGAGTCATTTTTTTTTTATTTTAAACTAGTCCATTTTCAAAAGAATGGCGAAAGTATTTTCAAGGATTATTTACATAATGGCTAAGAATTGAATATGTCAGGTCTTATGGCCTGTACAGCCACAAGAACTTAAAATATATAAAGAAAGGAATAAAATATAGAACTTAGAATATTGAGATATTTTTCCTACTAAATCACAAGTGTTGAATAAAAAAATAAATTAACTTCAAAAATTATAATTAAAAAATAAATTTAAAATTAATTTATGAGTCATAAAATTATAACAATAACTTTTAGTCTTTTAAATAAAATATAAGTAATATTTTAACAAATTTTTATAATATAAGTTATTATTTTCTTCATTAATATTAAAAATTTCAATCTTCTCAAAAGTTATAATTTACATTCACTCTTAAAAATAATGATTTGTGTCTTGTTTTTTAGTTTTTGATAATATATTATAAGTTAAATAAAATAACTATATATATATATAAAATAAATTTTGAAAATTTTAAATTTAATAATGACAATTTTAAACAATCCATACATATTTTTAATAAGCAAATCATTAATTAATTTATAATTTAATTTATATTTATAACTTGTAAATATTTATGATGATTTTTTAATATTGTAAGATAAAAATATTTTAATAAAATATAAAAAATATTTAAATAGAATTAAAAAAATATGTTTTTTCAATTGAATATACTCTCTTTTTGAGGGGGAGTTTTTCCGACGGATTTTCTTATTTTCTTCACTTTATGATATATTGCATTATACATGGGTACTTCATTAGCCCTTATTTTTGGGACCCATTTTTTATCATCGCATACCTAAGATGTGCTTATGAGGGCATGCTGGTATAGGCCTTTTTCTTATGGGTTTTGACTACACAGTTGAATTTAATTACTTAGGGATTTATAGGTCATGTTGGTTACTTAGAAATATTAATATGACATTCACCAGATGTGTGGTATCTTTCCTTCTCCAACCTATATATGTACATATTCCCTTTCATATTTTTAATGCAATATTGTGTGGATTATCTTGGCTCATTCATGTCTTATTTATCTTTGGTTCATTCTTGTAGCTACATTATTCTCTTTGTATTGTCTTAAATAATACATATCTCCTCATATAGCATATTAAATCAGTGCATTCACTCATATCAGTATTCTTGGATCTCATTTTGATATCAATGAAATTGTAACAAAAATATCAATATAACTATCAATGGAAATGCCAATAGAATTATCAATGCAAATATCAAAATTTGGATAGAAATGTCAATGAAATTATCAACATAAATATCAAAATGTTGATGTAAATTCAATAGAAACATCTTTTGGTGAAGAGTTACCTCTTAGATGGGGTGCCTCTTTTGTGAAGAGCTTTTGAAGGCTATGTAAGGTAGATAGAAGGTTGAGAAAGATATGGAATTAATTATTTATATCATTCATGCATAATCAGATTTTTCTATGAATTATAAAATTATAACAATAACTTTTAGTCTTTTAAACAAAATGTAAGTACTATTTTAACAAATTTTTACAATATAAATTATTAATTATTTCATTAATATTAAAAATTTCAATGTTCTCAAAAGTTATAATTTACATTCAATCTTAAAAATAATGATTTGTGTTTTGTTTTTCAGTTTTTAATAATGTATTATAAGTTAAATAAAATAAAATAATTATATATATAAAATAAAATTTGAAAATTTTAAATTTAACAATGACGATTTTAAACAATTCATCCATATTTTTAATAAGAAAATCATTAATTAATTTATATTTATAACTTGTAAATATTCATGGCAATTTTTTAATATTGTAAGATAAAAATATTTTAATAAAATATAGAAAAATATTTAAATAAAATTAAAAAAATATGATTTTTTTAATTGAATATATATATAAATATATAATATTTGGAATATTATTTATTTTTTCAACTACAAAATTAATTTAAATTTTTTCAAATTAATAATAATAATAAATATTATAATTAATATGAAAAAATATATAATTATTTAATAATCTAATTAATATAAATTTTATTATTTTAAAATATATAATTATTTAATAATCTAATTAATATAAATTTTATTATTTTAAAATATATAATTTTAATAAAAAAATATTTTTAAAATTTAATAATATTTAAAATTGAAATCTTACAATCAAAAATAATAATATTAGAGCCGATAAAAATTTGAAGCCAACCTGTTGTTTTTTTGCTATTTTTTAAAACTTCACTGAAATCGCATGCTCATAAAAGAAGAGAAAGTGAAATGTTTGAATAATGTTTTAATAAGTGTAAAGGTCAAAATATTAAATAATAATAATAAAAAGAGAATAAGTACTTATTATTTGTTTTTTGGGTTTGTTTTTATTTTTTTCTCTAGGAGATAAATAGATATACAATTAAAATAAACAGTTATATTTATTACATCACTCCAAACGCATATTTATAAAAGAAAAGGAAATGAAATATTAGAATATCTTTTAATAAAGAAAAAAGTGTAAAATAAAAATAAAAATAAATGTAATATTAATAATAAAAAGAGAATAAGTTAAAGAAGAGAAAATTATAATATGGAATATAATTTTTGCTCTTTTTTTATTAATATTTGAATATACACTTTGTTTTGCATTTTATATATTTTTGAAAAGAGAAAAGAGGGGAGTTTTGAAAGTTAAGTTATAATTGAACTCTTGAAATTGTAATAAAAGTCAACCCTGTGATATTTATTGTTATCGATATTAATTGTTACTTTTAAAAATGTTAGACTCCATGATTATGTAATTCTACAGTCTAAAGCATTTTTAATTGTCATAAGTAACATGTGGGATCAGTGCATGTTCAATATTATTCACTTTTCATGATAAAATTATATATTTTTTGAGTTAGACAATTAGAAACATTATAAAATCATGGACCATTGTGTTAGTTTCTAAATAATAATATGGAATTTTTAAGATCACCATTGACTAAGATTTGGGCTTCAGTTCTTGAAAATGACAAGCTTGACACACAATTACCTATAAACATATTAGTTTTCCTAGATTTAATTAGTATCAACAATCGATACTAACTTGATTTGGTCAGTACCTACATGCTCTTGGAAACAAAGATTTTATGAAATCAAACCCATCCTTAGGGTCGGACCATCATCCAATTGTGTCGGTAGTGTGAGAAATCATTCAACAAGATTCACGTATAAAATAATCAATGTATCTTTCAAAATGGATGTAGCACTTATCTTATATATATATATTTATACACAATTATTATATCACTAGAAGTAGTCACAAACCAAGTGTGAAAAATGCAAAACCCAATTAAAAGCAAGCATTATCAAGTATCGAAGTCACATCAATAGTTGCATACATATAGCAAAGGAGTAAAATCACACATTTATAGTAGGTGGATTATCTACATGTGGATTGACATCATTTCAAAGAGTATTGAATAAGTACATAATGATCAATCATCAGAAGAAGGTGATTAGGGTCAACTCAGCTCATTACACTTTTCCTCATTTTTACAAGTTTATAGTCCATAAAGGGACACTTAGGGTTTTAAGGAAAAGAAGAATGATTTATTGAGCTATGTGCTTCATCAGGATTCAATATAAAAAATACAAAGAAAGTAAAGACAATCAAAGGTGACTGCACAGTCACTATTTCCTACTTCTGTGAAGGTAAGTACAAACAACCATGTCAATATCAACCAACAATACTGATTAATCTTACAAAACTAGGTGCAATGTTAAAAATGAATCAATTTTGAAAAAAAACGAACCACATGAATTATTTATCCTTATTTATTCAAATATCTATATCTCTATCCATGCATTTTGTACCTCAAAATACTTCACCCCAATAATGGAAGCTAAATCATGATACATTTATAACTAGTGATCCAAAAACCATACATAAGACTAATAAAAGTTGAGGTGAGATTATAAGGGAAATTATTTGAAACAAGTTGATCAATTTAAATCATATGCATCCTTTAAGGATATAAAATTCTAGTGTGTATATCATAAAATGCATGGAAATCATACAGATAACTTTTGGGATTTAAATAAAAATATAAATTATAATTGATAGTGATAATCTTATAATAGATAAATCAATCAAACCATAAATGATTCAAAAACAAATTCTATAATAAATCAAACTACTCACACTATGATTGTATCTTCTAAGTAACAAGGAAAAAAATAACAAAAAAATAGAATAAGAAAGGTTCCAAATGTAAAATTACGGCAAGAAATATTACAAAGGGAACAACTAGAGGGAAAAAAAGGTTTAAAAATGAAAAATTAGTACAAAGAATGTTACAAAAGGAAAATGTAGAGTAAAAAAGGTTACAAAAGAAAAAAATGGAATAAAAAAAGGTACACAAGGAAAAAAAAATTAACAAGATAGGTTATAAAAGGAACAAATGGAACAAGAGAGGTTACAAAGGATAAAATGAAAAGAAGAAAAATAAAAACATAAAGAATTCAATCTCTCCTAAATTAAACATTATAATTATTATAGTGAAGAGGATTGGTTCGATATTGACTTATTTGACAAAGATGACAATGATCAAATTAATGATATCACAAATGCTGATATAGTATATGATTAAATAGATGATACACATGGAATTACACCTGGTGATATAGGCCGTACATATGGGCATTCCATAAATGAATTATTTAAGTAGTTTTGAACCAATCCATGGTTGACCCCTAGTTAGTTGGAACGTAATCTCTTGTAAATAACCTCTTGATTTCATACTTCCCTTAATTTTCTATTTTTTTATATGCATCCACTCATACACCTTTCATCCACATTTATTATATCACTTGGCTTTGTTTTCAATTGAAGCCTTTTGTCATTTTTATTTGAATCTTAAAAATCCAAAATAATGATATTAAATGATTCCATCTTTTGTTGAAATCTTCGCTATGCAGTCTATAAAAAACAAATTATCTTTTTCCTCACAATTAATTGCACTAAACTAAGTTATAGTAAATTGTTAGTACTATCTATACTTAAAACTATAAAATGTGTTATTATCATCCCTATATATAATACATAAAACAGATAATATACTTTGAATTTGATAATCATCACATAAGACACAATGTCCATAATTGGGTCATCTGAAGAAAATTATATTTACACCTTATATTGTGGATGCATGGACTAATATTAAATTACATATTATGAAATTATAATGAAAATTAATTCCTCCACATTTCCTCCAAAACCCATCCATATTCGATAACTAATTACATTGGGGGCATATCACATGCTCTCACTTCCTCCACCTAGTCATGCTATCACATCAAGTACACACTATGCCTTGATACATGTTATATATTATTTGTATCCATCACATTCATATATATTAAAATCCATTTAAAAAAGGAATCAATTTTAAATATCCAAAATATTTCAAAAATACACATAATCAAAAAATTAAAAAATACAAATATATTCAAATATATAAAAATTTAAAAAATCAAGACCTTAACATGATGCAATTTATAGATTACAATGTGTGTGTGTGGGGGGGGGGGGGTGCGGGGGGTGCGTGCGTGCGTGTGTGTGTGTTGATAATTCATTATCCTTGATTGGTCAATTTAATTTTAAAATTTAATCCTTCGATTGAGGCATGTCCATGACTTTAACTTTATTATCATCTCTCACTCCCTTGAATCTATCCTTACTAGGGGCATCATCGCTATTAATTACATCATGGCTCATTGGTTTGATGCATTGCACTAACCAATTCTTCCCATTTATCTCTTTGTCACTTGGTCATATCATTTATTCTCTCTCATCACCTTCATCATATCTCTCAACTTTACCTTTGAGCTAAACTCATATTTAATTTTATCACATCATACACTTATTTTGTCTAAATGCTCTCCCATGCATGTGTCCTTGCTTGGGATACATTGATTGCTCGTGGCCTTCTCTATTAATCATCTTGGTCAAAAACATTCCTTGGCATATATCTTTGCCTAAGATATGTCTAAATATAGTAAATGTTTCTCTTATTATGATCATATTAGGGTTGATTCCCCCTTGAGATGTGTCAATAACCATGACACAATCATTTTTACTCCCTACTCATAGGTCTTTACCAGGGTCATCATCAAAATGTAGCTCACTACTCATGTCGATTTCATTTTATTCATCATCGATCTCACATATAGCATCCAAACCCCTTGTCCATTCATGCATTTTACCCCTCATTTATTCTTTTACAGTGGCTATTCATCTCATTAGTCTATCTTTTCATCTATCATCTAGTCTGAATTACATTTCCCTGAGGTCCTTTCAGACTATGTATGCAATGCTCAGCCACATGTTGTGCCTAAGGTCAGCTTGCCCAATCCCTCCTCTTTCTCCATCATCCATCATCACATCTATCTGGTCCATCATCATCCTCAAGTCTTGCATCAGTCAAATCCTTGAGATCTAATATAAATCAATTTATTTATCAATCAATATCCCCACAATCATCCCCCTAATATTTTCATTAATCCACACATGTCGATTGGGCATGACAAATCACAACATCTATATTTTCTTCCATTAGGCATACATTATCACTTATTAGTTAATTCATCATTTAAATTTTATGGTTTCTTCCTCTGATTTAGGCATAACTAGGACCGTAACTTTATTATCATCTTTCACTCCTTTGCATGTATCCTTGCTAGGGGCCTCATCACTATTAATCATATTATGTCTCATTGATTTTATGCAATGTAGTCCAATTATTCCCCATCATCTCCTAGTCACTCGATCATATCTTTTCTTCTCTCTCATCTCCTTCATCATATCACTTCAATTTAGCTTTGAAATATAATTTATGTTAATCTTTAGCTCAATGCTCTCTCTTTCATGTGTCCTTGCTTGGGATATGTCGATAATTCATGACCTTTTCTATCAATCATTTTGGTCTACAGCTCTCTTTGGCATGTGTCCTTCCATATAATATGTCTAAATCTTATGGCCTTTTATCTTATGATCATCATGTTATGGTTGATTCCCACTTGAGATGTGTTAAAAAAATGAAGACATTCATTTCTACTCTTTATTCATATGTCTTTGCCATGGACATCATCAGTTTGTATCTCAATGATCATATAATTTCATCTTCTTCATCATTAGTCCCACATCTCACATCCCATCCTCTTGTCAATTGATCCATCTTATGAGCCTCGATTATTCTTTTTGAGTGGCCATCTGACTCATTATTCTCTACATGTCCCCTCGTGGGGGCATCATATCCACTAATATAATTTACTAACATTCATCCATGAGTGTCTTTATTATTTGAAATACCATTAATCCTTCAACTTCATCCACTCAAAATTCCCTTCCAAAGAGGGGGAAAATATATGCACCTAAATTTGCTCATCACATTTCTTGTCACTACTATTATATTAATCAACACTAACTTTGTCTAACATTGCCTATTCCCCTTACTCAATAATATAATCCCCTTTAGATATATTTTTTTATCCTAAAATAATCTTCATATTTTCCATCCAATATTGATTCTCTGGTGATTTTTTTATTAATATCCCATTTATCACCTAAATCTCTCTTATGCCCACTTGTGAATTTTAAATTCACAAAATCACACAGAAATGAGAATGTTATTAATGAACAAAACAAATACCTACTAGTATAGCTTCAATTTTGACAATGCCTTCCATTTAGCAACTCTACAGTGGAAATAAGTTTTATTGATTTTATAAAAATTAGCTCATTTATGAGCATCGTTGATCAATTCTGACATGCATTGAATTCTTAGTTGTCTGGCTAAATTTAGTGGTCTGTCAACATTTAAACAAAACTTTATAATATAAATAAGATGGATGAATTTTTAGATGTGGATGAGGTCAAAAATTTTATTAAATCCAAATTTTTAAGATTGTGGGGATATGCACAGCAGGCTTTGCTACTGTATATGACATACGACAAGATTTATACACAAATAGGATTGAAGATGCACAAGTTATGAGTGATAGGGGAAACAAGCTTATTCTAACCTAATTTTGGCATTTTTATTTAACATTTTCCATATACAATATACGATGATATTTAAGGTTCAAAATTTATACTCCTTGTTCAAATGTGACCTCAACCATTTATTGCCAAGATTGTGAATGAACCAAACCTGGCTATGGTAGATACAAAAGACCAAATTGTAAATTTTTTGACAAATGACCTACATTGATAGTAGCATTAATATTTTAATATTTTGGACCTCATATCCCACAAATACTAAATGCATTTAAATCTTGGATTATGTAGTTTCCCATCTTCAATATCACGTGCTCCAATAAATGACATCGTATATTTTCCTGAACAACATGAAGGTGAATTAAGGTCTCAATGATATAGTTCAACATTTTTGTTTTTCCTATTGTTAATAAATCTAGATCTCTCCAAATATCCAACATTTGTTAAATTTTGAAATAGAAAATAAAGAATATTTATTCATAGAAAATGTGAAAAAATAATCATGAGTTAAAGGGTTATTGCAAAAGTGAATCCCATAGTACTATTGGCCAGTAGAAATAAAAAGGTACAAAGTTAAAATATTATATCTTTCATATTTATTTCAAAATAATTGTAGAACAATTGGTGGAAGATGTTTTATGAAACTTTGGAAGTTAAAAAAGTCTAGGGTTCAAAACCCATTGTTGTATTTTTGATCAAAATTTATTTTTTTAATCTTATTTTTTATATACAGAGTTATAAGGATAAAACAAGCAATGAAAGGACAAGTTGTAATAGAGAAACAAGGGTGTAATAGGAATTATAAAGTGCAATAATTTATACAAGTCCTAGGGCTCTTGTAATCGAAAGCTATTTCAAAGGTAAAGGCAAAACCTTGAGACCATTCTTTATTTTTTGATTTTGTACCATGGCTAAAATTATAAGCTTAATTTTTGAAAAGGGATGCTTAACTCCTAAAAATTATAAGGAATGATCAATGAACATAGAAAATATATTAATATTAAATGACTTATGGGAAGTAGATGAAAAGCAATGAACATTGCCCACTAATGCCACAAAGCTTGTAGAGTTTTATAGATGTGACAAGCATGCCCTTGCCTTATTGAAATCAACTTGTAGTGTACAAGTTATAATTCGCATAGAGGCCATCAAGTCTGAAGCTTGGAAAGCATGGAAAGATCTAAAATACTTATATGATAAACAACTTTCCTACAAAAAACTTGACCTTCTTATGTAGTTACTCAACACTAAACTAATAGATGATGAAACAAGAATATGGCACTACTGACGTGAAAATTGATGATGAAATGCTCATTTCTATTATTTTGAATGGCCTTAGTCCTAGCTACAGGAACTTTTTAGAAATGTTATAGCTTAGTGATAAGTTTAACAAATAAGATAGAAAAAACTACGCAAGAGGCCCACTATACAATAAAAGGTAATCCATTATATGATCACAACATAAAACATTTTTCAAAGTACTTTCAGAGATAGAAACACTCTTTGTGGCACATTTCCAGACATAAGCATCATTCTAGACATATGGATCATTCAAGTTCTTTGAAGCATATACACCACTCTAGATCTCTGAAGCATAAACATCACTCTAGTTCTTAGAAGCATGAACATCACCACAAACATTCATATGGACATAAACACAAACATCGACATTCTTCTTCATGTGGCTATTCTTCCTCTAGTTCTAGTGGATGTGAGAGAATATGCTACAATTATGGTGGCATATGACACTTCTCTATAGAGTGCCCGTCCAAAAAGAGGTCTTATTGACGTGATAGAAAATAGAAGCACAGTTTGCTAGTCACTCTAGTCATTTTGGTCACTCTTCTAGTTCCTTTTCTAGTTATTCTTTAGTGTATTCTTCTGAAGGATGGGATGATTGTGAAGTTTCTTTCTCTATATATGTTGACTATATATTCTGAGAAGGTAACACACCCATCTTATGCAAGCTAGTAGGATCAAGATTGGGATTTGATGTAGTAGCAGTTTTTGGCTTGTGTACTTTAATTTAATGATCTAGTGGTTATCTGATCTTTGATGTAGAGCATTTCATTGGTTTGTACTTAGTTTATTTGTTTCATGGCTCCTCACCTCTCGCCTAATAGGGAGAGAAGATAATGTATATTGGTTTTCGATCAATCATTGGTAGTTACGATAAAATTCAGCATTGAGTTGCTAGCATTGTCAGTGCAAAGAAAAGGACTACAGAAGATGTTGTCAACTATTGGGAATCAGTTTGAGATGTGCCATACACAGTACTAAGGCAATTACTTGTTGGATGGATTCTATGTGAAGGTCTATGTAGTTGGATAGGGCATGATCTTGTTCTACCTCAGTGTGGGGATGACTAGGGTGTTGATTAGTCCAAAATACACAATGTCCCAACTGTAGATGCAATAGAGTCTACTTGGACGACTCACAGTTCATTATTTCAGTCATTCCAGAGATTGGATTGAAACATTGTACGAGGACCTCAACATTAGCCATAATGGGAATAAGCATTCTGACACCTCTAGTTCTTCACCTAACAGAGCTAAGTATTATGGTTCTCAATTCAGTGTTTTAGAATACATTGTGAATTAGTTTCCATTTGATATTTCTAAATACTATCAAGAGGCCCGACTTCTTCTGTGGCAGGGCTGAAAGGCCTTCCCCTTGTTCTCACACCAATCCTCCACCTATATCCTTCCTCGAACCTCATTCACCTTCCTGCAACCCTGCACCAACCTTTAAACTTTTAGAAACCCCCTGTGTACCCCAGAAACACTCTAAAAGCCCAACAACCCTCACCGACATCAGCAACTTAACCGACGTCGACACCGTTTACCACACCGACCTCAGCATTTCTACTGACGTCAGTGACTGTGACACATAGACTATAGAGAATAGGTACGCACTATCTATTTTTCTCTTTCTTAGTCATTAATCATTTTTTCCTTTTACAAAACTCTTTTCTTTAAATAGTGGACTGTCATCCCTTAGGGAGCTTTACACTTATAAGACCGAGCGTGTAGCTTGGCAATCCACCATATCCTCTTCTAACATCCTCTTTGTTCAAGTTTATTTCTTACTGCAGCTGTTTCCTCCACAGCCAAAGAGGAGCTCCCACAAATCTTGGATACGGTGCGCACTAAATCTGTGTAACATCAAACCCAACCTCTTAACCTTAAGTTTCTTCCTTCTTTGAATACAATTAGTCAAAAATATAGAGAAACAATGAGCGTCGTTGCTCAATTTTGGCATGCATTGATTTCTTAGTTGTCTTGCTAAATTTAGCGCCCTGCCAACATTTAAATAAAAGTTAATAATATAAATAATATGGATGCATTTTTAGATGTGGATGAGGTCAAAACATGTATTAAATCAAATTTTGTAAGATTGTGGGGATATGTACAGAGGGATTTGCTACTATATATAACATACGGTAAGATTTATACACAAATATGATTGAAGATGCACAGGTTATGAGTGATAGGGGAAACAAGCTTATTTTGATTTGATTCTGGCATTTTTATTTGACATTTTCCATATACAATATATGGTGATATTGAAGGTTCAAAATTTATACTCCTTGTTCAAATGTGACCTTAGCCATTTATTGCTAAGATTTTGAATGAACCGAACTTGGCTATGGTAGATACAAAAGACCAACTTGTAAATCTTTTGACAAATGACCTACATTGATAGCAACATTAATATTTTAATGTTTTGGACCTTTTATCCCACAAATACTAAATGCATTTCAATCTTGGATTGTGTAGTTTCCCATCTTCAATAACACATGCTGTAATAAATGATAATGTAACACTCTCTATGGCACATTTCCAGGCATAAGCATCATTCTGGAGATGGGGATCATTCTGGTTTTCTAGAGCATGTACACCACTCTAGTTCTCTGAAGCATAAACATCACTCCAGTTCTCAGAAGCATGAGCATCACCACAAACTTTTACATGGATATAAACACAAACATAGACATTCTTCTTCATGTGGCTATTCTTCCTCTAATTCTAGTGGACGTGAGAGAACATGCTAAAATTGTGGTGGGATAAGACACATCTCTATAGATTTCCCCTCCAAAAGGAGGTCTTCTTGACATCGATAGAAGGTAGAAGCACACTTTGCTAGTCACTCTAGTCATTATAGTCACTCTTCTAGTTCCTCTTCAGCATATTCTTTTGAAAGATGGGATGATTGTGAAGTTTTTTGTTCTATAGATGTTGACTATATATTCTGAGATGGTAACACACCTATCTTGTGCAAGCTACTAAGCTCAAGATTGGGATTTGATGTAGTAGCAGTTTTTGGCTTGTGTACTTTAATTTCATAGATCTAGTGTTGATATGATCTTTGATGTAGAGCATTTCATTGGTTTGTACTTGGTTTATTTGTTTCATGGCTCCTCACCTCTCACCTAATATGGGGATAAGATAATGCATATTGGTTTTCGATCAGTCATCAGTGGTTACGATACAAGTTAGTATTGAGTTGCTAACATTGTTAGTGCTAAGCAAAGGCCTGCAGGAAATGTCAATTATTGGAAATCAGTTTGAGATGTGACATACACAATACTAAGGCAATTACTTGTGGGATGGATTTTGTCTGAAGGTCTATGTAGTTGGACAGGGCGTGATCTTGTTCTACTTCATTGTGGAGATGATCAGGGCGTTGATTAGTCCAAGATGCATAGTGTACCAGCTGCAGATGCAACAAAGTCTACTTGGATGACTCATAGTGCATTGTTTCAATCTTTTTACACCCTTTTGGATCAAGGGAAAGTTTGTTAGGATCATTTATGATCCAAAGTAATTTATTAATTTGTTATGTTTTTATTTACTATTGGCTAGTTTCACCCGTTGGTTAGTTTTATAACCAACTCTTCTTTTGGTAAGCTTTTAAAGCTTATTATTGTACAAAAATAATAATATTATTTTACATTGCATACATTGAATACTTTTCTATATTTATTCCTCCAAGATCTACAAACCAATAAACACAAACTAAATAAATACATTGTGAGCCTAATTATTTGTGTTTTAATTTATAATCCCTTTGTAACTTTTAATCCATGTTATGCAAATATATATTCTAACCACTTCTTTGTATTTATTTGCATTGAAAATTGTGTAATACAAATATTTTTAATCTTTTTTAAGTTTTAACATATATATTTTTAAATACATTATTTTCTTAGTAAAAGATATTTTTATATTTATTAAGATACAATAAAACGATAATTTTTAAAGTAAATTCAAATATATTATTAAAAAAATTAAGAAAAATAAATATAATATTTATAAATAAATAAATAAATAAAAAAAATAAACAAAATAAAAACCAACATCAACAACAACAATAACAATCACAACCACAACACAATTAAGTAAAAAAAAACTCTCGTGCAAAATTAATTGAGACATCATTCTCCTATTAATTTATTTATGGATTTTGAACTACTTTATGAAAGACGAAAATGATCATATTTAATAGTTGGGAGGAATCCAGGGACCCACAGAGCTAATATCCAGCTAATATCACTACAACAGAAAGCCAAGTAAACGAGATTTAAAATATGGTTTCAAAACAACACCTTTAAATTATAATCTATTTACGAAGGAAAAATGATACAAAAACAAAAAAAAAAAAAAAAAAGGTAAACACGTGTTGATTGCCTTATTAAATTTGATGTTGGATTGCTAACGCCCTTTTTCATATTTTCACCCCACAACATGCAATCCGTCTAACATTTGTCGTTATCTAATTTACCGCCCATTGTTTAGTGGCAACTCTTTTAACGGACCACATAAAATTGTGAAAAGAAATATTAGATTCTTAATTTTTGTACAATTTTATTCAAAATTGCCTATAGTTTCACTTTTTATGGTAAATCTCATTCCCTTTAGTTGCTGGCGGTCATAAATAATTATATAGGCAGGATTCATACGTTTCTCTAATAATATTATCATTATTTTTTGAACAAATTAATAATCAGTCTATTGAATTGAATATTAAAACTATTGAGAAAGATTTGATTTTTATTTGATACTTTAATTAAAATTGATGTAAATAATTTTTTATGAATCAATATTTTTATTAAAAAAAAATTAATAAATGATTTTTTAAAATTTTATTATGAAAAAATTTTAATTTTATATAAAATTATTGAAATAAAAAATTTATATATTAATTTAAATAAAATGGAAGGTAAAAGATATTGATGACTTATTTAAAGATAAAGAAGAGTGGAAATTAAAAACATATTTATTTTGTAACAAGAATATAGTAAAAATAGAATGACATTATATCATGGAATCTCCACCTTATAATGACATCCGAATCAAAAATGAGTAAAATTAAAAAATAAATAACACAAATATATCGATAAAACATATAATACTAAATAAAATAACAATTTTTTTTTATCAATATTCATAATAAAAAATTATATATTATAAAGGGAATAAATATTTGACAAAACTAATAAAATAACTAGAGATTAAATTTGTTTGCAATATCATTGTATTTATATTTTAAAGTTGTAAAAATTAGGGATTTAATTTGTAAAATACCATTATATTTTATAAAAGACCATATTAAATGTAAGACGGAATTTTAGATAAACTATAAAAATATATAAATATATACATCGTCTTTATTATTTTCTCATCCTAATTTTTTTTCTATGAGTCTTGATAAAATTTAAATCCTAAACTATCATGTCCAACGATTATATTAATATATTATTGTAACTGCTAATCTTATAATTCAATACTTAATTTCCAAGAAGTTATTAAAATATTTCATGCATTTATTACAAGAAATACAAAACAAATCTAATGTAGAATGTGATATTGAAATTTCAACATTTTTAGATGAAATATTCCCATGCATACTTTTAACAAAGAATTTATGTTATTAATATTTGTTATGTAGATATCTATAATAATCACCTCCCCATATTAAACTATATTGAAAATTATGCAATACAAATATTTTAAAATATTCTAAACTTTTAAAATTAAGTTTTTAAAATATATTATTTTTATAAATATGGAAAAATTTATTTGTATATATTTTTATGGATTAGAGGACAATGAAAAGACAATATTTTTTGACGAAATTAAAATATTTATCATTAATAAATATCTTATCCATTAAGAATAAAAATTCTTTATTAAATTTATTTTTAACATCATTTTTGTAATATTTTATATTTTCTCTATTAGTCTTATATAATTGGATTTATAACATTTTGGTGACCTTATTTTATTAGTTTACATTTGCAGGACCCCGGATAGAAAATGAACAAGAGCAAGCCAAGCTCCCTACCCCAAAGGTGTTGTGTAGAGTGGGGCTACAACCCTTCAAGATCCAAGACAAAGAAGGCCTCGCGCTCATCAATGACACCTCCTCTCTTATGTATGACACCAACGTCCTACTCTTACTGGTCGAATGTTGTGTGGAATGTTCTACAAAGTGATATTTGGTAGAGATGATTTGGTGCACCCGTTGGTCCACAAAATGAAGCCACACCTGGGGTAGATATAATATGTGGCACTGCTCAAGTGGAAGATGTGCTCCTGTCATTTTCAAGAGCTTTCTGTAATATCCCCTCCAAAACAGGAAATATAGCAACACAAAAAAACTCTGAACAAGATATAACTTCTGTTGAATAAATTCAGAATGATCACAATAATATAGTCTCTTAATAACAAATTACAGATTGTATCACTTGTCCTTCTAAACTATTACAATTGCAGTCCTTTCACATGCATATAAATATGAAATACAGTCTTAAAAACCCTGGCTTATCAAAACTGGAAGTGAAAATTGAATTCTGGAAGGTCTCGGCCCTTTTGTGTCGACACACAGTCACCGTCGTAGGTCGATATCTCGTCGACGTCGGTCTCTGTCGGTCGTTTCTGCCGACATCGGTCTTCAGTCGACCGATGTCGGTCACTGCAACCCTCTGTCTGCCGAGGTCAGTTCCTGAGCGGATCAGTACGGACCTATACGGACTTTGTACAGCCGCCAATTAAGCACAACTTCCCTGGAATATCTGTGATAACTTCTGTGTGAAGTTATCTCTCAAACTTGAAATTTTGTGATAACTTCTGGATGAAGCTATCTCACACTTTGGCAATAGATCAGCTGATATTCCACAGCCTCTTAATTGCACACACTGAAGAGGGAACGTTCTCCAATGCAAATGGAATCCTTGAACCCTAGGCTCAGTCTTCACAGAAGAAATTCTCAAAATCAATATCAATAATCAATAGCATAATCCACAATGGCCTCCATGAGAAACCCTTATACCCTCAAAAAGATATGCTTGCCCTAATTAGGGTTTCTTAAATTAGAATTAGGGTTTCTAATTAAAAATAGGCTAAATAATTAATATTTGATTAAATCAATCAAATATTAATATCTCCCTCAATACATGTCAGATCGACGAACCGATCGAAGCTAGTGAATCAGGGAGTGATTCCGCACATAACCATACCATAATAAAGGCGCTCCGCTGCATATCAAATATCCCTAAAAAGTAGGAGCTCAGGCCAAATGTGTCTGAAATACCCTGAATGAAAATCAAATGAAGAAATCCTGTGAATCAAAGTCGAGCCAAGCTCCATTATGACCCTTTGTCCATCTTATTAGCCTACGAAGGTCGCATAATAGGCTAACCATGACCTCAGAACATGTCAATTGAAAAGGGGACATGACACTTTCGCATGAATACTATAACATTAATAAACTAAATAAATTGAAACAAAATTGCTATGGTCTAATGTCATGCCCACAACGCATAAATCTTCTGGGGCAGATAATTAGAGATGCCACCACCACTGTGGATATGATTACAAATATCGAAAATAACAATCCTATCATCGACCCTACTAATGATAGGTAATCCACTCATTATTTACCATGTATTTCATCCATAAATTTCCTTAACTTTATCCTCTGAAATTATATACATTTCATAATAACATGGCACTCCATGGGGCTAATTTCTAAGGTATCATCTTTAGCTTCTACATGAACTACATGTCCATTGTAGTCGACGAGCTGGGGAAACTCATGTTCACTCAATTCGCAGAGCTCATGATTGAATACTACATCGACGGACTCATAGGGGACCTCTGGATCGGCCCAGACCTGAGTGTGGACCTTAGGTACAATTATTTCGGTGGGCTGTGTGCAAAAAAGCTAGAACTGTTGTGGCCGAGTTGGAGTCCTCTGTTAACAGCAAAACCAACTTGAAAGGAGTGACATTGAAAAAGGAATATAATGCAGACGGTGATTTGCATTTGGTGAGTGAGGAAAATCTTGTGTTAGACAGTGGATACATTGTTCGAAACTAGGACTGGGGCTGTACAGGCCATAATCCGAGCTGTGTCATGTCTTATGACCTATACAGTCTCCATTCACCACCACAAGATTATGGTTGCTCACATCTTTTGAATCCTCACATGCCAAATACAAAGCAGCCTCCCCAACATCTTCCGTTTTCAATGTCACTCCTTTCAAGTTGGTTTTGCTGTTAACAAAGGCCTCCAACTTGGCATTTATCGTCCCTTTAAAACCTGCTTCGTATTAACGTGCACATAAGTTTCTACTTAACCGGAAGTAGCTTCAGATTTTAGAAAATACATACTTCCTGCCAATTATTATAAACTAAACTGAATTATCAGAAAAAAAAAGGAAAAAAGCAATTACCTTCCGTCTACTATAGAAGTAGACATGGTTCCTTCATAGAGAAAACTTTATACCCCCAAAATATAGGGGAGAGAGCGCTTCAGAAGTAGAGATGGAATAAAGCTAAAGCAGGTCGTTACTTGTGGAATGAAAAGGCGTTTGAGCATGGGCTCTAACCATGTCAGGGAAATAGAAATAAATATAAGGATGGGTCGCTACATAAGGCTATGAAAAAAATAAATTTAAAGTGGATATATAATTATAAAAGTTGAATGTTATGGACGCAAAATTAAACTACATATCCACCCCATAACACTTCATTCTAACTTTTTATATTTATTTAACATAGTTTTATGATACTTCTTTATTTGTTAATTATTGATTTAAATTATTATTTATTATTAATGTATTTATTTATTTTTAATGGTATTTGTTCTTTTTTTAAATATTTCAATTTTTTTTTTAAAGAAATGTTATGAAATTATTAGACATTTTCTTATTTTTATTAGTATAGGGTGTATTAAACAATATCATAGAGTCAATGAGTTCATGTTGATTGGTATTAATATATCAATTTTAGTTTTTTAAATGTTCATACGTTCAATACCATTCAATATAAACACATTTCACTTCTACGTGATATTAAGGATACATATCTCTTTATCTCATCTTTATCATTTTTTACTGTCTGATTTTAATTTGAATATCAATATGGTCCTAATATTATTATATCATATAATTAGCATCAAAATTTGAAACATTTTAATGTTAATGCATATTTTTTCATCCCTTATCCTTTTTTGAAACATAGATTTATATTGATTAAATTAAAACAAACGTACTAATTTACTTTATATAAAATTACAAAAATATATAATATATTAATGAAATTTAAAATTAAAGAAATAATTGTACAAGGTTTAAAAATGTATCTTGAATATTGTAAGATTGAATGATAGTTAGGAATACATAATAGTAAAAATATACAATTATAAATGATAATGACTTTATGAGGAACAAATAATAAACATGAATAATATGATTGATAGTTCTAATCTCTTAACAACTTCACCTACTTTTCCACATCACAACCCTTATCATTTCAAAATTAAATTCTTCTCCTTTCTTTTAATTGAATAGAATATTTGAAACTATAAAGAGAATATTATAAATTTTGGAATTAGTGTAAAATATTGATTAAAATTTGTAGTGTATGAATGGAAATAACTCCACTTTAAAAATTTTGTGTACACATATACATAAAAAAATACTAATTATGAATATAAAAATTTAACTCTCCTTTAAAATTTTTATGTGTGCATGTATATAAAACTAAAAAGAATACAAATTATAAATATAAAAATTTGGACGTTGATTCTTCAAAATAAAATTTAATGCTTATAAAAAAAATTGTAAAAAATCTCTCTTTTTACATATATAGATGATTCCCAACTAATAATAATATATTAAAATTTAAAAATAAATGAAAAAAATATGTTTTATTTGAAAAAGAAAAATATTTTTTTACATAAAATTAAATACATAAAATCACGATTATTTAAATAAAATTTTAATTATTTTTTATTTATATAATCTTTTTTATTTTACATTCATTTATCTATATTTTTATTATTATATTCAATATTATTTATTTACAATGTAAAAAGTAATATAAATTATATAATAACTATAAAAAATAATTAATAAAAGGAATTATAATAACAATGTTGAAGAATTTACACATCTTTGTTTTTCTCTCTTTTTCTTGGTGAGGGTAGTAGAGGAAGTTAGCACTCCAGATCCAATTATCATATCATTATAATCATAAATACCATGCCTTTTGAATAGGTTATCAAGTTTATTGAGTTATTTTTCATTTACAAATTAAGATTTAAAATTGATTTATGAAAAATTTGACCATTATTAAAGTTTAATTAAAAAAATCAATCAAAATAGATAAGGGTAGGAGTTATTATTAGGTAAATTTTGTTAATTATATATTGTATTTAAAAATATTGAAATAAAATTATTTATATATATATATATATATATATATATATATATATATATATATATATATATAATAAAAAAATTCAACAACCAATTATAATATAAAAACATTTTAATTTATAACTTTTTTTTTTATGTAATTTCCCTTTCACCTTGTCAAAGATAGGGACTTTAGATAAATAAGGACTAGATTTGATCACATAATATTAATTAATAATATTTATTTTATATCTTAAGTTTGTTTCGATAAGAAACTTAAATGAATTACTTAAGGACATAGTTACTGATTTGTGACCATTCATCGAGTAGTTGAGTTCAAAGAACTAATCTTTTTGAGGTTCTTGTTATTTATAATTATAATTTAATGGTAAATAAAATTATGAAAGGGATACCACCCATATACGTAACATTTATTGGGTTACCAACGATGGTTTAAACATGTGTCCTAGCATTCAGGACAAAAAAGGATTGGTCGTGATCACATCACACTGATCATTAATTTCTAATTTAAGTTTGTTTCAATAATATAATCTGATAAATTATTTGAGGACTCAAGAATCAATTAATGATTCATTACTAATCCACCAATCAATCATCTCAAAAAAACTAAATAGTTTGTGGACCTTGTTACTTGCTTTTTACATTATGGTCCCCTTTAAATTTTTTTTAAAGATAAAACAATGGAAAGGTCCCACCCATGCATGTCACATTTAATAGAAACCAAAAAAGTTTTGAATCTACGTCGAAATTTTTATGATTCATGAGGGTTCATTTTAGCCATATTTGGGAGACGTCCCTCTATGATTATTATTTCTTATGTTTTACTATATAGATTACTTTTGGAGGACATTTTTTAAAGAGTTGTTAATCTTTTTAATTAAAAAATTATACATTTCTTGCTTTTTTTAATCTTTCAATTTGATTGTTCCATTAATATGACAAATCTCATCGGAGAATTGTTGTACATCTTCTTATATGTTTTTGAATACAAAGTAATTATTATTGCAGAATTCTTGTGTGCTCACTCTACCAGAAAATCACCTACTGACCTATTCTGACATAATATCACAACCTAAAGCTTTGGTAATAAACATTAAATTATATATTTCATTTCTATTATGTATTCTTTTAAATTGATTAAGAAGAGTTTGCATATTGTTACGAGTATTGGCATTTCCATGATTTTGCATTGGCCGTTTGAAGTGTTTGTTCCAGATCTTGTTGATGGGTTTAGAGGAAGGTCTGGTTGTTTTCTTCATTGGCCTAATTTTTTATATAACAATCTATTATTATAAACCTGTTTGGCTTGCACACAGCCTAGTTTAACTGTTATACGGCCTGATTAGTGGTGCATGTAAGATACACGACCTGCCTTTTTGACTCTAATACAGCTCTGCTAATCCTTGTCCCTTCATCTACCTGGATTTGGGCGGATGGCAAGGGTTTTGGATGTGCACTGAGGGTTGAAGACATTGTAGAGATCATGGCTCCTCTTCGGTGGAAAGGAAAAGTACTCACGCAGTCGAAGATTGTCATAGAGCTGCAATATAGCCACAACCACTCCGTTATCTGAGAAGGCCGATTGTGCCGGCATTGAGAAAGATGCCCTCAAACATCCATACATGTTATCTGTCTGTATTTATGGCATGGAGGGTCTCTGTTCGAGGTGATAATGCAGTTGGATTTCGTAATAGTAACCTCGATGCCCACGTGGATGGCTTCTTAGCCGTCGTAGAGCTACGACCAGAGCTAGGGTTAGAGGAGCTGCCCATCCACAAGCACGCATCTCCGTCAGTCTCATTCCATCTTCGGTTACAACAGGTGCAACATCTTTCCATCCACTCATGTGCATTCTCCTGAGTACTACGTCCAAAGGATAAGCTACGGTCTGCCCAACAGTTCCTGCGGCAGCTCCACATGCTAGCTTGGTTAGCACAATCAACTCGGAGCCCTCCCCCGATCCAAAAGATTTGTTCTTGAGAGTCTCATACACAGCGAGATTCAATCCAAAGTATGGAATCACTCCGATCACCGATGGTAACCAACCTTTGTAAGCGACAGCCACGGACATGTAACTCATTTTGAGAGAAGCATGTGTTTTTCCTCTGCTAGTTGTGCACGAGATACTTCTGATTGGATCAACGTGAAGCCATTAAAGAAAAAAATAGTCCTCCAACGTATCCTCCACACATATCTACACCAAAAAAGATTGAGTAGGACGGAAAGAAGAGACCCGTTTTGTGTTTTCACACCTGGGTACCTCCCATGACGGTGCATACCTGATTTCCTCTCAATGGTGGCGGTTGTCTCTTCCTTACCCCTCATAATAGCCGCGTCGTACAACTTTTCTTTGCAAAACTCTGCAAACCTAATTTTGCCCTAATCATTATTTATAAATCTCCCTAAATTCATTTTAAATTTAGCAATTTTTTAATTATTATTTTTTAAATGGTTGTTTTATTTTACTTGAAGTGAGTTGTTTTTCACTTGAGTGTTCATAGAGCCAAGGAGAAGGGGCATTTTTTGACTTTAGATTACTTGAGGAGGTCCGTCGTTTCATGTTGGTCCCAACGAGGAGCTGGAAGGCTACCTTACCCTTTCCCTGGATATAATTTTTAAACTTTTAAGTGCAATTTAATTAAATACATTATTAATGACAAAAAATATGTTTTGCTATAACTTTTGATTGATAACTCAAAATTGAATGTCTTTTTTTTAAAAAGTGCATGTTTTTTTGTCCTCTTTCTATTGGTCTACTTTGCATTATAAAATGAATTAAAGTTATAAAGTGTTATTTTTGAGGAGGTTATGGGCCCTACTACTTCTTGCAACATACTTCATACATTGATTACTCTCATTTGTATGGACTCATTTTCCACCCTGTTCGAAGTCCATCTCTAGAGCATGCACAAATTTTTCTCTTTACTCTAGCACTCGTTGTTCATTTGGATGCATTATCAGCTATGTCTGACTTCCCATTCATAAGTGTGCTTTAGGAGTTCATTGTAGAGTATTTTATGTAGATGTGCACTTCTCTAGTGTCTTCTCTCGATCATGTCAACCCAATTTGAGAGACTGTAGAGTATGAGAGTTGTTTGATCCCTAGTGATCCTTCTTGGGAAGGTCAATTATGCTTCGTGACGTGCTTACATGGAACACTTGCTCATACACAAGAATTGTATTCCATTCTTATATGGATAGATTCATACACCCATTGATCATGTTCGGTTCAATAGATGGGTTAATACTTGTGATAAGTTTTTTGCCACTCTATTACTACATGTTTCCATGGATTTTCATTTCCATGTGGAATATATAGAGTGTCCTTGCATTGTTTGGAGCATCCTATAGTCCCTTTTTAGGGATCTTAATGTGATTTATGTCACACCTCCTCTATTAGTTCCTATTGTCTCCTATGAGACTATTGTACTCTCTCCTCTTGCATATATTTATTGTGATCACACATCCATGATAGATAGTTCTCTTCTTTTAATCAGACCCCCACTACAAGATGAAATTATGCCAGACCTTAGTTGTCTCATTGTAGATTCTATATCCATTACTATGTATATTGTTGGTCTTTTAGAGCCTTCACAGACTTGCATTCCAGATGATTTTACTGATTTCAATGAGAGTATAAACATTGAGAGTATTAACGACTTGTGTGTTCTTGTGGACATTCATCTTGAGAATTTGAGTGCTTCATTTATAGATCAATCTTCAGTTTCAACGGTTATTGAACCTTACTCTCCTCTTCTCATGGACACTATTTTAGTAAATGTTCCATGTCTATCTTTTTCTTTGGTTGTTTTCTCCCCTTTAATGTATTCTTCTTCATGCCATCTTATACAGTTAGTCCTATGGTATCTAATCAGACTGTGACATATTTGAGCACTAGTAGGGAGAGATTTGAGTATTTTTCATATATCTACATCATGATTCCTATTCGCATTCCACTTGAGTGGGAATTCAACAGTTTGATAGATCATGGTTTCTTTCTTTTGAAAAGAAGAGATAACATTTTTTGTAGGACTCATTACAATGTTCACCATGTGAGATTCTACACATACATTTTCTCTCTTTTTTGTGGAGGCACACATGCTTCATATTTTTTAGGATATTAGGATCATTTTTATGTACTTAGGTACCTCATTGGGCCTCATTGCTAGGACTCAATTTTATATCTAGGGGATGAGAGACTTGTAGAGTCAGATCTAATGTTTTAGCTCTTGGACATTTTATAGTTTGATATCATGACATGTAAATATTCACTATGTCTTTGACATTATTTTATGAGATGTATGTCATTCATTTTTAGTACATGAACTTGTACATGGATTGTTATTCTTTTGATATATATGAGATATTATCTTCCTGCTTTATTATGATGTATTTTGATCTCATGTTGATGAGATGCTTATTTTTCCATGTTAATGTTGTACTTTCATGTAAACATGTGTATTCTCTTTCATTTTTCATTATCACATGTTATGGAATGTATGTATTTTATTGTGTTTATGACCTATGATATATGCTTATTCAAATATGCATGTCTTCATTAGCATATACCATAGTCATTGTGATTTGGTTGTTATGGGTTTGGATTTGTTATGGAAAAATGGCCATTATGAACAAGAGAAAATATCATGACACCATTGTCTTGGGTTCTATTGGTCTAATTTTTATTCTAACTTGTGACACTATGCATCGTAGCTGTAAACAACCATAATAACAATATGTATCTTAAGCATGGAAAACTTAATTTAAGTACAAATATAAACAACCTAAGAGTAAGATATGATTAATCAAATCCCAAGTGTAATTATAGTGAAATAAACTAAGTGTACAAATGAATAC
This sequence comes from Torreya grandis, assembly GCA_037957365.1. NCBI lineage: Eukaryota > Viridiplantae > Streptophyta > Pinopsida > Cupressales > Taxaceae > Torreya > Torreya grandis. The sequence continues at coordinate 2,706,297 of JARHVA010002082.1, forward strand.
AAATATATGTAACTCAAGTACAAGATATAATAAATAAAGACATAATGTAATAGACCTATGATAATCGAAACAAGAAAGACACAAGAAAATAAGTGAGTCAACAACTATGTTCAAGTAAGAGCAATAGACAATGTTACTCAAGGCACAAAATAATAAATAACTAATCTAAAATAAATACAATAACTAATCTAACTGCAAATGAACAAATAAGTAATGTAACTATTTGTGTGTGTGTAATAGAAGTGTTATGTTTAGCACAAAGGTTGCCCCTAGACTATAGGGAGTAATGACAAATGTATGATGACAAAGGTTGGCCCTAAGATATAGGGAACAATGACAAAGTTAATATGGCAAAGGTTGCCCTTATATTATAGAGAACAATGACACTATAATGGTCAAAGGGAAATATAAAAATAATAAATGGGTGGTTGAGTTATTTCTAAATGCACTTGGCAATTGGATGTTGCCTACATAGTCCCATAGATGCTAGCTTTAACATGGAATTCGGGATAAATGTATCTCTCCCAATATATGGGATAAAATAACGTCGATGATGACAAACCATGATTGACTTGTACGGTAAAATAGAAATGGGATCAAAAAATAATGAGAGCATAACAGATCTATGACTCATTAGTGCATCAAGATCAAATGCACAATGTTCATAAACAAAAATCATAAAATGGTGAGAGCGTGAGACATATATGAGTGTATATGATATTCTATTGTATTAAATACATTATATATATGGTATTAGTATATTTAAGATAATAAATATATAGTTGTATATTATATATGCAACTAGCAAGGTGGGGGATTGTGAGCTGTCTGGTTTTACAAGCGAGTTAAATGCAAGGATTTTATGTTATCTAGATTTAAGGGAGAGTTAAATTCAAGATATTAAACTTGTTTAGTGGAAGGATGGGAAAACATAGTTTATGGTCTTAACAAAGATAGTAGGAGAATTAAAAACTTGCTAAAGTACTTGGCATTTAATGTTGGCTTGATGTGATACAAGATTGAGATGGAAAAAATTAGTGACATTCATTTTAATTTCATTATTTATAGGCATTCAGAGGAGATACTACTAGAACTGTACAATTCATAGATTATTTTAGTTATTTTTATTTTCATTGTGTTTGAAGCATCGACAAAGAAGTTTAGGGGGTTTCATAGTAATCAAGTTTGTATTCGTGACCTAATTTTATTTCTATTTGAATTATTTGTAACATCTAAGTAGTATTATAAGGTTTTATATGCTCATACACTAGGTCTGATCTTTTATTGTCTGAGAATTTTACCATAGGTTTTTTTACATAGAGCTATTGGTAATACGAAAAGGGTGGAGTTGACTACTAGTTCAATAAGTAAGAAAAATAGTAACAAAGGCTTGTAGGTTTCTTGTTTAGTGAAGGGTTTAATTTTTTGGCTAAAGTGAACTAGGATATTTAAGGTATTAGTATCATTGATTTCAATTTCATTATTTATAGGTATGCAAAGAGGAGACTATTGGGGCCCAATTATGTTAATATATTGGGTTCATATCTGCAACCTATGATTGTTTCTAGATGGCTTATGTTTAACATCTAGGTAATATTATTGACTTTTATATGCTCGTAGACTATGTCTACTCTTTTACAAGGCAAGAAAATTACCATGATGTGTGTGTGTGTGTGTGTGTGTGTGTGTGTGTGTGTGTACACACATACATACTAGTTTTTTCTAGGCTTGTTTTATCAACAAGATTTTTAAAGACTATTTTTTTACAAATGAAAATTACTTACTTTAGTAGGTTTCCAATTGTAAGATTAAAAAGCATTTTTACCATCCTGTCACTAACCAAGTTTAGTAGCCTACATTTAACTACACCCTCAAATCAATCCAGCATAAAATTTCACACTCTACCACTATATTCAATACCTCCTTGGTGCATTCATTGGAGCTTGACAATAACATAACTACTTCCAACCATGTCAAAAGAAACAACTTTAGACCTAACCAAAAAGCATTGCATACATCTACTCCAGTATTTCAAATGCTACAAAGCCTCTAAGTACTGTAAAAAAATTAAGTTATGATCAAAATACTTAGTAACAATCATTTATCTCTATCCATGTCCAATAATTTCCATGAAAATGCTCTTAGTAAATTGACTAACCTTGATTTGTCATAATGTTTATACTATGAAATTATCTATGCCCAAGACTGATCAATCTTCTCTTTTTGTGAAGTCTATTTCTTAATAAATTCTCACATAATTCAACAAGTTCATCATGTCCACATGGTTTACGTTATCTCAATCCTTTGAACATGCTGAGGTCAATGAGTAAAAAAACTAACATATAATTCAGTGACTAGACTTATTTCATCTTCTATTTGCTAGTACACCTAGAAACCACAAATAAATGGTCATAACCAAGTCTAAAATATTTTGTTTTCTTTCACTTTCAATGTTATTGATTTTTAAGTTTCTTATTTTAATCTACATCAACAAAATTTAGTAATGCATTCTTCAATCTAGTGATTGCATATATGCAAAAAAGAAGCTTGACCCAAGCTACTCAATGTTACTGCCAATATCTTTCTCTCAATCCTTGTATAAAGAGTTTTTCTCTTCCAAATTATGCTTTCTGTTTTGACTCAAGACATCTTTAGATGTTTTGATTATAATTTTTATGCTATGCCATTCATGTTTATGCATTGTGTTCTTACATTTGCTAGTGGGTACTCTGATTCAATGCCTTCTTATATGGGTTGCCTTTAGTATTTTCTTAATGCCACAAAATACTTAAGAACATTTATTTGTAAAAACAAAATGGAATAAACTACATTTTCCATCAAACATGTTTTATAAATCATAAAGATCCCTAATTCCTTGCCTAATACAAGGTATTGCATCCAGTTAATTTTTTTTTCAAGTTTATTTGTCCCTTCATTCCATTAAATAGTTCAATAGTTATTCATGATTTAATCTAACGACATGAGTTTCACATCTTTATTATTTTGTCTATGTCATCTAGTTAGAAATTTAGTATATACATAATTAGTGTCATTCATTTTACTTTCAGTGTTTCCAAGCATGTAAAGAGGACAATATTGATATTATATAGTTTGTCAATTATTTTACTATTGTCTTCCTGTAGCATTTGCCTGATGTTATTTACAAAGAGATATTGATATTACGATGAGGGTGAAATTTAATATTGTTTTTGTAACAAGACAAAATATTAACATGGGATTAATATTTTTAATGTATGTATGTATGTATGTATGTATGTATGTATGTATGTATGTATGTATGTATGTATGTATGTATGCATGTATGTATGTATGCATGCATACATGTTATACATACATACGTGTGCATGTATATATCTTTATGTTGACAATGTTAGAGTTAGTGAATATTGAATGTTTTCAGATTCTAAAAGCAAAATTGATTATAAATACATGAAAATAATCTACATATATGTCTTAAATGCCCTATAATAATAATAGTACTAGTTATGGTCATGTCAAAATAAATAACTATATACATAACTCCAAAGCATTACATACTCTAACTACTAGAAAACATGAAAATCATAACCAAAATACTTGGTAACAAGTATTTATCTCCATCCATGTCCAACACATAAATACATACATATAGTTATGCATTCTACCTCAGAGTCCTCCATATGTCAACAATGTTAGAGGCAATGACCATTGAATGTTTTAAAATTCTAAATAAAAAATTGATTTATATATATGTAAGCTATCGACTATGCCTTTTATTTTTCAAAATGTAAAAAATAATAGAATAATATGCATAGATGTATCACATGCCCCATAACAATAACATCATTAGTTATGGTCATGTGAAAATAAAGAACTATGGACATAACCACAAATATTGCATACACCTACACCAATAGTTATAATGCTAAAAAACCTCTAAGTAATATAAAAAAACTAAAGGCGTAACTAAAATACTTGGTAACAAGCATTTATCACTACCCATGTCTAGTCATAGCCATGAAAGTGTTGTAAGTAAACTAACTCACCTTGAGTTGTCATCATGTTTGTGCTATGCAATTGTCTATGCCCAAGACTGATCCATCTTCTCTTTTTGTTCATCTTATTTCATAATTAATTCTCCAAGAATTTAATAAGGGAATCATGTTCACATGGTTTGCCTTTTCTCAATCCTAAGAAGATGCCTAGTTTGACAAGTAAAAGAACTGACATACAATTTAGTGACTAGGCTTATTTCATCTTTTGTTTACCATTACACCTAGAAAAAAAATGGTCATAACTAAATATAAAATATTTCATATTCTTGTCTTTAAACTAATGTTTATTTTTATGTTTCTAGTTTTAAGCTATAATAAAAATTCAAAAATGCATGCTATAATATTGAGAATGCATAAATGTGGAAAGGAAGCTTGACTGAACTTACTCAATTTTGCTTCCAAGCTCTTTATCTATATCATCATCTAGTAAGCTTTTTTATTTTGACTTAATAGTTCCTCAAATGTTTTGATTCTAATTTTTATGCTATGTTATTCAAGGTGATGCATTTTGTTCTTACATTTTCTAGTTGGTACTCCAATTCAATGCCTTCTTACGTAGGTGTCCTTTAATATTTTATTAATGGAAAAAGAGACTTAAACAAGTTTATTTGGAAAAATAATATGGAATTATCTACATTATGCATCAAAAATGTTATATAGATCATTATAAAGTGCCTGAATGCCTTACCTAGTACAAGTTATTTCATCCAATTCTTCATTTCTTTTTAATTTTCTTGGTCCCTTCAATTCAACAATTAATTCAATAGTTATTTATGATTTAATATTTGGACATGACTCTTATATATTTATTAGTTCATCTCATATAATTTTTTATTATGTCTTTTTGTGATGTATGTGTGTAGGTTTTACTATATATATATATATATAAATTTGTTCCTCTTATGAAAGTGTAAAATTGGAGAAGAGCTGATTTTCATTAGTGACAGGGTTAGTGTGACATGACTTATAAATTCATTATAGACTCTATTGGATTCATCATGTTGGTTTCATACACATTTTATTATATGTCTATCTAAGTGCTATATTTCTTTCTCAGGTCTTATATTCTAGGCTACAAAACATCCAAAACATGGAAACAATTGTTTGTAGTGTTCATCTATAACAAAGCATCATGATTTTTAAAGTTTCATATATTTTATCACTACCCATTGTTTACAATTTTCCACTCTTAGTAATTGTTCACAATTCTAAAATCCATCTTACACAAATATGCATAACAGGTTATCTTCAAGCCACTAAAGCCAATAATAAGAGGAATCGCCATCTGCTTCCTAGATGTAAGCCTTGTAATTTGTGTGCTTGCTTTACATTGATTTGAACATTTCAAAGTTTTTAGTATCCTTAAGTGATTCAATATCCTATATTACCAATTTATATTAACTTTTATATGATTATGTTCATTGGATAAGAATGGATTTGAGTTAAAAATGAACCGCATGTTTTGATCTAGATTTTAATTACTCATAAGACCTTTTATTTAACTAGTTTGCACTCGGCTCCTAAATATAATGTTTTACATTCTTTGGATTCAAACTTAGCATTTAATAATTCATTGATACTAAGTGCATCTATATTAAATCTTAGTCTAGTTGATATATGCATTGAGCCCATATTCAGTGCTAAGTAGTTTAGCACGTTTGAAATTTTCCTACTAACTTTGGAAACATGATAAATCATGTTTTTTATTCCTCTGTGTGTGTGTGTGTGTGTGTGTGTGTGTGTGTGTGTGTGTGTGTGTGTGTGTGTGTGTGTGTGTGTGTGTGTGTGTGTGTGTGTGTGTGTGTGTGTGTGTGTGTGTGTGTGTGTGTGTGTGTGTGTGTGTGTGTGTGCGTGTGTGTGCGCGCGTGCACACATATAAAGATATGCATGTGCACGCATGCTCACACACACACACATTTATGTGTGTGTGTGTATACATGTGCATGCACAAGCATAAACACACAAATGTGTGTGTGTGTGTGTGTGTGTGTGTGTGTGTGTGTGTGTGTGTGTGTACGCAGACATATAAACAAAGAGATAATTGATAAATATTAAAGTAAACTGGGTGATAAACTAATAAAATATTTCATGTCTAATCCTAATGAATGTTATTTCAAGTGTTGAAATGGGAGTTCTTAATTATCATTGCATTGTAAAGGTTATTAGTTATTTGAAACATGCTCTCTCTAATACAAAGCACCATTTGAATATAAATTTAATTAATGTTTTGCATTGTATTTATAGAGTGTATAACAATGAAAAATAATAATTGTTTTATGATTGTATTTTGTTTTCTGAGTTTTAACAAAACCTATTTACTAGTGTAATTGTTATTGATATTGGAAGAACGTACCCCTGTGTTCGTGCTTACATTGCCCCTCAACTTTAATCAAAGAAATAATACAATAATAACGTAACACATTTTCCATTATAGAGATAGTATAAATATAAGGTAACTTTGTATGCAATGATGGTATTGGTTTATCCATTTGAGGTTTAAGAGGATCCTAAAAACTTCACAAAGATAATATAGGCAGTTTTTTTTTTTTTTTTTAAATTATTGATTGTGTTAATTATTTTCAATTGTTTTTTGTTATTGATTGTGTTAATTGTTAACACTTTCAAATGTTTGTATATAGAATAGAATAAATCATCAGGATTAGGAATAAGAAAAATATGAACTGAGAATATAACAATTGTTATCTTATTAAAGTTTTTATCCAAGTATTTTATTTTCAATAAATTCCAAAAGATTCAAACGAAATAAGAATATCGTCCTAGATAATCTATAAGTAATTGCTTATACATTACATAATGCTTTTTCACAACATCAAACATCATAATATACTTGTTATGGATTCAAGACAATATGCACTATAAAAATTTGTTCTTTTTAACTTGGCTCATTCATAGACCTTATATATCATGTATGGTTTAACTTTTATGTATCTCCATCAACTACTTTGACTAAATAAATTGTTATTAATCTATATTAAACTCAAGCATAGATAAATCAAATTTTTTTTTATCTCTTATAGGATTTGCATAAATTATTTATACTATTTAAGATGATTTTTACTTTCATTTTTTATTTTGTTCATGTAATTATATTGTTCATAATTTAAAGATATAATTTCATACTTTATTATATAATTGCTACAAATTCACTGAGATTACTTCATAAAGTTGAAAAAAATACTTGCCACCAGTAAAGACCAAACAAGAAATAGAGAGCCTTTCACCAAATTTATTCTTCCACAAAACTACCACATAATTAAAGTAAAACAACAACCCTCCTAAGAGGGCCATATATAACCAAATAATGTACAAGTAACTCAACATATCTAGGAAATCACCATTCACAACATCCCACTATCATCCATCAATACTCTACACAACCTAGATCATGCCTTACCTACCATAGAACTTCTGCATTGGCCCCCCCTGAATGAAGGATCATGCTGGACTTAGGTCTTATACCATTTTTCTTCCTATGTGCTCTTTTCCACTTCCCTTGTGTTCCATAAATTTTGTGGCTAATAGTATTAAAATTTCAAAAGATTAAAAGGGATGAGATTTATCTTCTATTCAACCAACATCCAATGGTTATGCCCTTGGAATTTTAATCTGTAAATTATCTCCCCTAGTGATATTTTAAACAAGGGTTTCCAATATTGAGTTTGACCTCCTTTCATCTAGAGTGGATGGGTCAGCCTTAAAATCACCCTTTGTGTCATGAGAGTTAGCAAGGCCATCATTTAGAGTAGGAGACTTAGGCTCATCTAAAGATGAATCAGAATCATCACTCTCAAATTCAAGAGCATTGATAGTGACGTGGGTAGGTCATAAGTCTGAACACCAGGAAGTTTTCTTCTTTCTTTTGAGGTTTTCATAGTCATTAGTCAAATGGCTAGTGTTAAAATAGTTGTAGTCATGGAACAACAAGCCTTCATTATCAAAGGTTTAGGAACATGAGTAGTCACCTACTTATAGGACAACTTTTTTAGGTAGATCCTTTAAGGTCTCAACATTGACTAGTATTCTAGGAAAGATGGTATGAGGAAAAGTAGTGTCTGGGTACGTTTGTAGAAATTTACCTAAGGAGTTGCCTATGAATTTAAGACTAGATTCAAACTAGAATTAGAAAGGGAGGTATATTAGTTGAATCCATATATTTATTTCATTCAGAGGTTCAATAATGGGGTTAAAGAAGGGGGACCAGGGTTTCATGATTAAAGGGTGGAGATTTAATCTCTATAACTAGCTTTCGATCAATTCCTTGTCCTTAGTGTAGTTAAATGTAACAATAAGAAAGCTCTTTGCACTCAGATAAATCTGGAGCCTACCTTTCGAGAGTGGTCATCTTTTGAGATCTAGGCATGGACGTCTTGTAGTTTTGGCTAGATATTCATGAATTTCCAAGGGATACCATTGGATGCAAATAAGTATTCATGGGAGAGCACTTCCTTAGTCTCTACCTGATCGAGGGTCACCACTGTATTTGGCCTTTTCTGGTCTGCCTCACTTAGTTCTTGAGGAAATTGAAACCCTTCCTCTTATTTTTTCTCCCTGTAAAAGGAAGTTTTTTTTATCTACCTTCTTGGATGGTTTTTCAATGCCCTTGGACTAGGCAAACTCTTCTCAGAGTCCTATTTGTGGGTGGAGGGGTAGTCTGATTGGGAAGGATATATCTAAGATGGTATTCATTCCTATGGACACTTATTTTGAGTGATTTTATGGATCTTAAATAATTTCTCTTGTATCCTTTTACATTGGGGGTTTTTTAACTTAAAATGAAAGACTCTTCCCAGATTGTTCACCAGTTGATAGTGGGATATAATAATTGGGGACTTCATGTCTCTAGGGAAAGATAATTTAGGATTGTCTTGATAGAAGGAAATAGTTTTTAGAGGCCTTTTGGTTTGATTAGTTTTATTTTTTATATGATGCTTTTGTTGATATTCATCAAGTTTATTGGAGTGGCAATTTGGGAAATTTTATGAGCAGTTGGTGTCTTTTATATTTCTGGCCTTGTTCTTCTATTCAAGTGGGATGATTTGGTTCTTTTTAATGGATAACAGTTATTAGTAATGACTTAGTGGTATGTCCCCTATTGTTTACCTTGCTATTGTTTAGTTTAGCTAGTAGTTTAGGCTTCTGCCCTTGTTGGAGCTATCTTTTTGTGGGTTCTTTATAAAATGATCATTATGGTTTATAACTATGCTGACCTGGTTTTGTGATTAGGCTATTGGTTTTGGTGTTTATCACCTATTTGGGCTCTAATAAGATGTAAGTTTTTCTATTTTCTGGTTATATTAACACATAGTTTATCTTTTTATCAATGCTAAACTCCTTGCTACTATTATTCTACTATTGGCACTCTTGTAATGGGTAGTAATGTCCTTGGTATTTGATTTTCAGTATTACTATTCCTTATTGTACTTAAATTTAATTATATGAAATGATTTCAAGTAAGAATCTTGTTTTATACATGTGTTTATTCCCTCAATTGTTCTTAACATGAATTGTCATTAGTTGGAATTAATTTTGTTTATGGTGTATATGAAACTTATTGACAAAAATGTAGCATCTCTAAAAATTTTGTACAAGCTAGCTATTATAGGTTATATAATTTAAGTTGTATTTAATATTCCCCACTTTTAGGCAAAATTAATGTAAGAACTTGTGCTTGATAATGGTGGAATGATGCATAAAATGTATAAGGAAGTTGTGAGATTATGTTGTATATTTTACTTAAACTCCTTATTCTAACAGAAATCATTTATGGCTAAAATAGTTAGTTCATTTATTTATTTTAATTTTTTTTATATTTTTTGGGTGTTCTTGCATGAACAAGCTTACCCTATTGGGTACATGTGAGCAATTTCATAACTATTCCTAACTAAAAAACTTATATGGTAGTTGATTACAAATTGGGAATAAATCCTAACTAGTCTTATTGAAATAGTTTTGCTAAGTAACAAGAAAATAAGAGTGTATGTAAGGACTTGTCCTTCTCATTAACTAAGATTATGATGGTGGATGATTTTAATTTCATGCATGTTAATCTTGGGTTGAATTCTTGGCTTATTATTCCATCCTAATCATTATGAATCTAAAAGGGGGGTTACTATTTTGATGCCCCTGTGTCAGATATGTTGTATAAATTCTCTAGACAAAATTTTTATTAACCAAGTACCAGATTTCTAATTTTGGGACTCGGTCAAATACACATCGATACAATAGCTAGCTTTAAATTATAATTGGGCCTATATCTAGTCATAGATCATGTGGGTTAGTTATTGGCTGAGTAGTGAAGATATTAATGGAGGTGGCTACTTTATTTTGTGATTAGCAAGTCATATAATCATTTTTTCATTAGGAAGATAAGGAATATGAGGCAAGGTTTTTAAAGGTTTTTAATAACATTAAAAAATATTTGACTATATATATTATGATAACTTAATTAACTAATCTATGTTGTGTAAAAGGAAGCAAAAATGTCATTTTTTTTAGTGGGAGCAACTGAAAGTGACCATGAGGATACATATGATATTTTTTTTGTTGCACACAATGAATCCATTGAACTTCCTATACTTCATCAGGAAAAAAACCCCAAAAATCTAGTAGACAAGACATTGGGATGATGGGGATGGTCAACATGATGTGCATGCTACATCATCTATTATTATTTTTCCTCATTGAAAGAGGACAAAAATGAATGGGCATGATTTTCATAAGGCCAATATAAATAGGACTAATTGATATTTTTCACTTTATTTCATTACATGTGTTCTTATTTTCGTAAAAAGGTAATGCCATTTTGTGAACTATAATTTTGGAAAATTAGTCAATAGGTAGCATTTGAAATAATTTATAATGCATTTTATGTAATACATTATCATACTCTATTTAATATACGTAATCACAAATATGCCATGTACGCTATTTTATATTATATATTTTGAGCAAATTCTAAATTTCATGTGCACAATTAGAATTATCCATGTAATGTATTTAAAGGTTTATGTTTTCACTTTGGTTACTTGACAAATGCATAATCCTTGTAATGTGCAAGGTGTTTCCAATTGAATGCATAATCCTTGAAAATTTTTGAGCTATGTTTTCCATGTCTATTGTTGTAGGAGTACTTGTACATGTTGAAAACCTCTTAGATTGTGATTTCCCGTGTTTGATGAATACTCCTATATCAAAATTATTTAAAATAGAGAAATGCTTCCATTAGAAACAACCCACATATTGTGATCTTATCAAATTCCAAGATGTAATTACAGGGATCCTCATAGTTATTATCATGCCATCTTCATTCACACTTGTATCTTGATTGTTTACAAGAAATGTTGTCAAACTTCTGTGGCCTTTCAACAAATTAGTATTGTTGCCTTAACCAAAGTCATTTTTCATTCATATTTATAAACCAGAATCAAATTTGGATTAATATTATTTATTTAACCAAGATTCTCATGTATTGACTTAGCAAAATAGCAAAAATCTTCAATTATTGGAATTTATTCAATAATTATCTAGGGTACTATTTGATCTACAAGGAATGTGTGTGGACTGCATTTTTATTATTCTTGAATGCAATCCCAGGTGTATGATCCATTATCAACAAGTGTAATCACATACTTGATGAAATTTTTTGTCTACTGATAGTAGTTGAAAATGTTATGAATAACTACATAAGCTATACAAAGCAGGGAAACATAGTTTTTAAATATTATAAGGTGTTTTATTATGGGGCTTCCACAAAAAAAAATACATACATTTATCAAAATTTGAAGCTCTTTAAAATGGAATACGGATCCAAATATGCTACATTTTATGCTTTTGGTTTGATGGTTTTGTAGGTGACTACACAATAGGGTTTGCATATATACTTGAACATGGTTGAAAGGTCATACTTCAACAACGTTGAGAAGGTGACAATTTATTTTAAAATAGTGGATATAATTATTTTAATATGTTCAATTCCTAGAGTTGAGATAAATGGTCCTTTTACATACTACTAAGTCCTAATAGATTTAATGTTATGCTTGAGTTCATGATGATGATATGCAGAATATTAAACTTTCAGATGAAATTAAAGAATTAATTATTTCACAATTTGCATAAATATGAGTAGCAATAAATTTAGTCCTTTGAAAATCATTGCATTGAAACTTGTTAGGTTACTGATGGTTCAATTAAGGATAGACAGCGTGATGTAGGCCAAATACATTTACTCTCTACCTCTTTATTAATTTTATGTCTATTATTCTTTACAAGACCAATCCTGATACTAGGTCTACTAATTTGTACTAAACTTTGTTATTCTTAGATTTATTAAATTGATTCTAACTCGTCTCATAATTTTCTACCAAATTTCAACACATTTTTTATTTTTTTAGGAGACAAAAGATTTTGTAAGGAAATTTCTTTCTTTCCTAGGATAGTGTATTGCATAGTGGTTTCCCATTGATTGAGGGGGCACTGTTTGTGAGCTTGAGAGTTTGAGTAGTGGTGATGTTCATATAATGGTATGATCCTTAAGGGTTAGGATGAGTTCCAAAGGATATCAAGTTCCATCTACACATTAATATAATAAGTATATATAATTTTATAAGAAATCAAAGATAATATGGACTAGTCCAAATCTCCTAGATCTGTGCATATTATATACAATCTTGATTCAGAGGGAGGTTGCTTGAGTGTCCTATGATAAAGACAAACATTGTAATGTATGTATGAAATTAATGGCAATGCCTTATTAGGATGCATAACCTTGGACACAAAAACCACTATGTGATAACAATATTACCTTGATATCAAAACATGAGAGGAATATCTAACTCCTAGTTTTTTTATTCAAGATGAATTAATCATGCATAGAATATTTTTCATGGAGGAGGCTTATCATTTAACTTTGAAGGTAGAAGAAAAACAAAATAGGTAAAATTCTAGAAGAATGTCTCTTGGTCCAAGAAGAGGTGGATCCCTTCCAAATAGAGAATGAGGTGGGTTTAATACCACTAGATGTGGGTCTAATACCAATAGAGGTGAGTCATCACGTGGTGTAAAAAGGTAAGATGATAATAGGCAAGGATTTAAATACCAACAAAGAGAATGAGGATTTCAGAGAGGATGAGGTTATGTTAGTGATAGAGGATGGTTTCCGAATTAGCATATATATTATGTCTTTTATAGATGTGGAGAAGAAGGGCACATAACATTTTAGTATCCACACTATCAAGATCAAGAAAGGAGGCAATAAGATTGCCCAAGAGTAAATCTAGTTGAGGCTAAAATAGAAGAGCAAAATACTGAAGTTGCACCAGTAGATGTTGGAGAGAATCTCATGATGAGAACCATGATCATTCCAAAGAAGGATCAAGTACAGAATAAAGAAGCTGGTGATACATGGTTGTGATCACATATTTTTTGAAAAAGATGTACTTCGGGTGGAAAGGTATGAAAAGTAATTATAGATGGTGGTAGTTGTGAAAATATTGTTTTTAAGGAAATGATTGAGAATCTAAATCTGTAATGGGTATATGCACAGAGTTGGGGGAGAATTATGTGGAAATTTTACGTAACACAATCACATTATTAAATAACATGATCATGTTCTTTAATTAACATGAAAGCATTATTGAAATTACAGCTCAGTAATTACCAAGCCATAACATGTCTACATTATTAAAAATAATAATAATGCATATTCATTATTTCAAATTCAAATAGCGTGTAAGTGTTGTATAATATATATGCATGATATAGTGCACTATATAACATGTACGTGTTATATAATGCATACGTGTTTCTTTGTTATAAATTCAAAACTAACTCCATGAGCATTTAGGAGTTGCACATGAATCCAACTTTGTCGATAATCTTATATTTACTACTCTAAATGTTAAGTATAAGGTGACATTTATTTTCTTATACTTTAAATTTATTTTAGTAAATATAAGAAATGAGGGTCACTTAGCATCTGATAGAGTTGGTCTCACAGTTGCACACTTTACGATGTTAAAAATAGTTTTTAAAAATCTAATCAGGGTAGTACTTAGGCATTTTTAAGATCTAAGTATTAAACCTAGGGATTTCAAGACAACTTTTTCAATTGATATCCATTTTTGGTAAACATATAATCATTTTTTAGGTTTGTATGCCTTTCAAATTGATTTTTGGCATTTCTAAGAGTCTTAAGTTTGTCAAAATTGAGAATTGCAAACAAATCACTTTGAAATTGATGCAAAGTGGTGTGATTGGGGTAGCATAGGTCACATTGATGACCTACACACATGAAATAACCACTTTGTGTTAATTTCACTTGGTCATCATCCTTCCCTCATCCTTGATCACTTCCTACTTGTGCCTCATCACCCCTTATCACTCTCTCATTATTATTAATTTTCCCTAATCACTCCCTTATTGACCTTCACTATCCCTAGTCATTTCTAATCACTCCCTCATGATCCTTGATTTCTCCATCATTAACCCTCACTATGCCTCATCATCTTTAATAACTCACTCCTTGTCCCTCCTCATATTTCATCAATCCCTCATTGACCCTCACCATCCCTCATCATTTTTAATCACTGCCTCATCATCCCTAATCACTAGATCATTGGATCTCACCATCTATCACTGTCCCTAATCACTCCCTCATTGGCTATTACCATTCCTAATCATCACTTCATCATCCCTAATCACTCTGTCTTCATCTCTCATCATCTCTAATCACTCCCTTATTAAACCTCATCATTTATAATCACTCCTTCATTTCCCCTCACCATCCCTCATGATGCAAATCCTTATTGCATACTCTACTTATCCAAGATCTTTGTTAATAATAACGTAGCTTTCACTTTGTATTTTATTTCTTAATCTCTATCTTTGGACCCTGAACACATTTCAAATTCACATTTACATTTTATTCATTTCATTTATTCTCCACCATTCTTTGGATGGTCTCACTAAAGTATTCATTCTATTCTCCTTAATGCATTCAATCTCTCTTACTTTGAGACTATCCCCATTATTAGTCTTTAAACTTTATAACAACTCATATCAAATCTTGTCTCTAGATCTTTATGATTTAATACGGCTCTAAAAACTTCCTTCCACTCCTTTGAGTTATCTCTAACTTCTTCTCAACCCTACTTAACTTCTCAACACAATCCTCATATCATACACTACCTCTTACTCTGTCATAGTCTCTTCTTGTATGGAATTAAATCATCAAATCAACCTCATTTATGGATACCTGTACTATATCCCATTTATTCACAAAGTTTTAGTCTTTGGTTAAACTATAAGATAACTCCTTTTGGCTCTTTCTATTATCAGATTAGGTGTTTAGGTTTCCTTCTACCCTATCTACCACATAGTCCTCCCCCATTTAGAATTATCCATACTTACACAACTTAAAAACACTATATTATCCTTTTTCATGTTAAACTCAAAATTTTCACCAAATTTCATGAATTATTGATAGTTACAACTCTTAAAAACTCACTTTGAAAATAGAAACCCTAATATAGGGTTTGGACTAGTTTCACAGAATTGAGAAGGGTCAAAATGAGATTTCAATCTTCCAAAGGAATTTATAATGAGTTTTACTATTGGATTAGGTCTGATTTAACCCTATTCACATTTTATAAGTGTTATATTTCCATTTTTAAGCTACATTATATTGACTTAACCAAATTTGAATAGACTATGTACTCAGTCATAGGTATATCCTAATTCATTCCAAAAAGGGTTATAAATAAACAATAAGGTTTAAAATCATCTTTATAATGCTTACACACTTTAAAAAATCAATGCATTTCATCTATAACACTCAATTTTCCAATTTCCATGAGATACCACTTTGACTATGTTAAGTTTCTTGATGATTACAGGACTGTATTAGTTTTCTTTTTGCTCATCCAAATATATGAAATATACTTTAAAGACTATAAGACTTCATTATCATATGATAATCAACTCACCAACATATAAATTTGAATTTTCACTCCAATACATTCATATATCTTCTCACATAGATGTATAATCAGAACTTTTGATTATAGATGATAGGGTTATATTGTTTAACAAAAAATTTCCTTAGCATAATAACAACATACAATTTTTAAAGACTATTAATGAATTATTATGTTAATTTATTAATTACTCATATATTCCAAAAGCCCACCAAATATAATCTCCTCTTCCATAAGACTCTAACCTTCACTTAGATTTCAAAGCACAGGGTATACAGTTTGTAATTTGAACATTCAAAAGATTTGAAACTCAAATGAAAAATTCTATAATCACCATCAAATAAAAGGTATTTTAAAATTAACACTCACATAAATATCATAAAAAAGTTGTTGCTAATCATGTTTCATGATCATGCACACTATCAACTATCTTTGCACATATTCAAGAAGATGTAGGGTATGTTTGCTTTCTTGTCTACAAATAATCAAAACTTGTCTTTATTCACTTGTTTGGGGTTATTTACATTCCTCATTTCAAATCCCACCCCCTCCAACTCTCTTTAATCTGACTCTAAATATAAAATAAGACATAGACATGACTCTTATTGACAAATAACCATCAACTGAATTCTAACTTCTTTTATATGTTGAGAGTGCCCACACCAAATTCTAATATCTAACCACACCAAATTTCAATGTTGTACTTCTTGAAATAATATTGAAGTCTCTATGAAATTTCAAAAATTCAAATGAAATATTTGGCCAGAAAGTCCAATACAACTCTAATTCAAAATTCACACAAAATTAGAAACTTAGAAAGACCCCTAAAAACTTGTTATGACCTTGACCACCTTATAAAAACTCTAAACATGTAAACTAGATCACTATTTATATTGGGTAGTGTTGCTCCTGCATCACCTCATCATCCCTAATAATTGTTTCATCATACCTCATCATTTGTAATCATTCATTCCTCATCCCTCATCTCCCCTAATCACTCCCTCATTATTACTCACCATCACTCATCAACCCTAATCACTCCCTCATCCTCCCTAGTCACTCCTTCATTGACCCTCACCATCCCTCATCATCCATATTTATTCCCACATCATCTCCACTCAATTCTTCCTCATCCCTTCTCAATCTGAATCACTCCATCCAATACCTTGATGGTGGTATTTTCTTGGAGTTTAACAGTGTTACAATATACAAGTGTAGAGTTGAGTGCTAGAATAAAATATAAGACATAGTGATCAAAATAATGTGGAAGCAAATTTGAAAAAAAAATATTTAATACCTATGAAAAAATATGGCCCTATTAGAAATGATTGAATTCAAAATTGAAAATCCATCAAGAAAAGAGAAGCAAGTAGAACCACCACAACACCAAAAATGGGTAGTAAATACATGAGGATCACCAAGCTAAGCAATTTCCTGAAACCAATCAATTAATTTTCATATGAGGACATTTTATGTTCAAAATAATTATATTTAAGGATTTATATTTATATTTATATTGATTGAGCCATCATACTATAGAGTGGAAAATAATTTTCAAATGATTAGAATAAGTATTCCAAGATTGGAAAGTGGTGCTTAATTCATCAATGCAATATTCAATCCAATCGAAAGTGTCACATTATGAGCCCTCTACTTTCACATCTCGAGAAGTGGATACAATTTATCTATCACTATAAAAAGTCAAGTAGCTAATAGATTATGAACCCAATGTTATGGTTGGTACTAAAAATATCTCTACTTCCCCCAACAAAAAAATATATGAATTAAATATATTATTTCATTAAAAAATGTAGACCAATAGTGAGACAATACACTTCATCATTTAAAATGGAAGTCAGAAGAATTTAATTTCTCCTAAACCATATTTTTGAAAATTGAACTTGAAATTTATAAATTATCGATAACCATACTCTAGTGTAGGCCTTGAGAAATGGATCACCTAGTAGTGTCACTTGGTACAAAATCAAACTTTTTAAATATGCAATCCATTGTGACATCTCACCATTATAAGTGTGTGATATTTTACATGTGGTCAACCATGTATTTACCATTGACATGTAGTCTATTAAGTAAATCCTTAATTTTTTGTGATAGATTATCTGTATCTAAAATACCATATATCATAGTTAGTTCATAAGCTTTCAGTCATTAGTACTAGGAAGTACAAGAATATTTTTAGTTTTAGTAAGAAGTATTATCTTAATGGTAAGAAGTAAATGTTTAATGGCATCCTCATGTCTCCATATCATAGTGTGGTTTATCAGAAAATAACAAAGACAAAATAATTGAACCATAAACTAGATGAATACAAGGACATCTTTCAATCACCTAAATAAGTTCCTACACACTATACACCAAACAATAGTATTGATTTGATCCCTTAACTTCCTCTAACTCAAACCTCTTTATACAACATATCATTTCTAGAGAATTAATAGATCAAGTGGTAGATCCATGAAATAATGGATAATGGACACATCATGCCCAAATCATTGCCTTGTAGAAACCCAATTGTGTTTGTGCCAAAGTTGTGAGTAAACTAAAAAAATCTTAACAAGATTAACATGAAGAACTATTATCCTCATTTAAATATTAAGGCATTTTTCTACCATATCCATGGTGTATAAGTCTTTTCCAAAATTGATCGTAAGTTTGAGTATCATCATATTCATGTTAATCCTTTAGACATTTGGAATATAGTCTTAAAAACAAAGGAAGGATTGATTGAATAGTTGATTATGCCTTTTAGGTGAACTCATATATCTAATTCATTCATTTCAAGATGTTGAACAACATCATTAGTCCCTTTACCTACGCCATTTTTAAATCTACCTTGATGACATCTTAATCTTTAGAAAACATGGGATGAACATCTACATCATGTTGAACTAGTGTTTCACATTTTGCAAAAACATATTTTTGTGATAACATGAATAAATATTCATTTTTCATGCAAGAGATAAAATATTTGGGACACATTACACACAAAAGGAATGCATGGGTGAACCTAACCAAGATTCAAGTTATACAGGAGTGGGAAACATTAAATAGCTTTGCATCTGATTCAAATCTTCTTAGAATTAGAAAATTATACAAGAGATTTGTGTTTAATTTTTATGTTTTGAACCAAACTACTAAAGGTGGAACTAAAAGTTTCATTTAGTCAGCTGCACAAAAAATATAATTTGATGAATTAAAATTTAGACTCTATTTTATGTTAATACCTATGTTACTTGACTATAAATTTGGAATATCATCCCGTTCATTTAGTAATAAAATTGACTATCACAAATGTGTATTAAAAACATAAGTCCTAGAAAAGAGTTAATTTATATTATAATGGATTAAAAAATATATGATTGGAATCAAATATATCTTTAGAGTATATACTTATGACAAATGATGAGGGAGTGATTAGGGATGGTGAGGGTCAATGATGGAGTGATGAAGGATGGTGAGGTTAAATGAAGGAGTGATTAGTGATGATGAGGGATGAATAAAGATTGATTAGGTAATAAAAGGGATGAGAAGTGACTAATTAGGGATGATGAGGGATGGTGATAATCAATGAAAGAGTGATTAGGGATGACAATCTCAAGTGATTAGAGATGATGAGAGACAACTAAGGTCAACGAAGGAGTGACTAGGGATGAGGAGGGAGTGATTAGGGATGAAGAAGTGATTAGGTATGATGAAGGATGAGGAAAGAGTGATTAGGGATAATAAATTATGGTGAGGGAGTGAATAGGTATGATGAGGGATAGTGAGGGTCAATGGAGGAGTGATTATGGATGATAAGGGAGTGATTAGAGATGACTAGAGATAGTGAGGGTTAATGCTGGAGTGATTAGGGACAATGAAGAATAGAGAGTGATTAGAGGTGATGAAGAATAAGTGAGAAGTGATCAAAGATGAGGGAAAGATGATGAACAAGTGAAATTAAGATAAATTAGTTGATTGATGTGTGTAAGTCATTAATATGACCTATATTACCCCAATCACACCACTTTGCATCAATTTCAAAGTGAATGGTTTGAAAAATTAAATTTTGACAAAATTAAGACTCCTAGAAATGCTAAGAATTAATCCAGAAGGCATAAAAAACTAAAAAATAACTATATGTTTACCAAAAGTGGATATCAATTGAAAAAGTTATGTCCTGAAATCCCTAGGTTTAATACTTGGACCCTAAAAATGCCTAAGTACTGACTTGATTGGATTTTGAAAAAATATTTTCCACATAATAAGGCATGTAACTATGAGATCAAATATATCATATGCTAAGTGACCCTAATTTCTTATATTTACTAAAATAAATTTAAAGTATAAGTAGTAAATATAAGCTTATGGATAAAGTTAGCTTCACGTGCAACTCCTTAAGCTCATGGAGTTAGTTTTGAACTTATAACAAAGTGATGCATATGTGTTATATAACATGTATGCATTATATAGTGCATTATATATCACATACATGTTATTTGAATTTAAAATAGTGCATGCACGTTATTTGAAATTAAATTGAAAAAAAGGCCTTTAAGCTCAAAAATGGCTTGGTTTTCTGAGCCAAAGGCTTGGGAATGTGCATCTACAACTGAGACCAAGATTATTAATAAAAACTAACAAATTTCAACTTTAATCACCAAATATGCAATGGATTTCAACATCAAAATTCAAAACATTATTAATGTTACGATGAGCACATTATCTTCTATCTAAATGTATGATTTTTATAAATTTTTGGCTATTTTAAGGGTTCAAACTATATTTACTTCTAATAACACATTTTTAGATCACTACATGCCTCACCCATACATTTTTATTCATGTTTATCTAATTTTTTTTTTGTTGATCGAAATGCAAAACAAATAATATGGTAACAAACTAGGCCTAATTCTACACACATGGAAAAAAATTAATTTTTGTTTATTTTTGAGGTAGTTAGGGTGGGTCACATGGATGGCTATCCATTTTTTTTAATCAATTTTTAGGATATACTTAATTACAAAATTAATAAAAATAAATAGATTCATCAAATCTAATATAAATATTCACCAAAGGGTTTCCAACAATATTTAATGATGCTCAAAAAATGGTGTGTCGCATGAAATGGTACAATTCAAATTTTCTTAAAAAAACATGAGGTTCTCTTCAAATTTTAGATGTTTGACCTATTTATACTTAACCAATTTTCAATTTTTTTTTTGTAAACTAGACTCGAAATGATACAATTCATGCTTTTATACAATCTTCAAATTTTGAGTGTAGCCATATCTAATTATCTGTAAAAGTTCAAATTTCTAAAATTCAAAAAAGAATCATGTCTATGAGTAGGCCCTTTTTTGTCCCCCAAGTTGGTGCACTTACCCCAATGTGAAAAGCGTATTAATTCTTATCATATTTCATAGTTTAAGAAAAGGAATGAAGTTATAGTAGATAAAAGGTGCTTAATCAAGTTTTCTATAAGAAAGAGTTATAATGATGAAATATGGTGTGATGTTATTCCGATGGATGTATGTAATGTGTTATTGGGAAGACCATGTCAATTTAATAGGGAACTAATTCATGATGGGGCAAAGAAAACATATAATTTTTGGAAACGTGGTACAAAGTATCAATTTACTTCTAATAAAATAACATAAACATATAATATAAAGATTAAAATTAACTGATCAATTTTAAAATCAAACAAATTATTATACAAGGTATATCTTGAATATTATAGGATTTTATGATGGTTCTAAATATATAATAATGAAAATGCACATCCATAAATGATAGTTATAAATATATAATAATGAAAATGCACATCCATAAATGATAGTGACCTTATAAATTTGATAATAAATAGAATAGTTTCTCAATAATGGATTGTACTCTCTAAACGATTAGGGAATATGTATGCTATTATCAAAATAAATAATAGGTATAAATTTTTTTTTTAATAATTGCACTAATTTAGTTTTGATCTCCAATAATTTTATTTAGTTTTTTACCCTATACTTATCATTTGCTATAAATATTCCATTACTTTTCTCTTGTTTGAAAACAAAATTTAAAACTTGAGAAGTATATATTTTGGGGTCGTTATTGAAGCCTAATCGAAGATAATAAACAATATCAAAAACAACAAAATATATAAATAAAAATAAATGAATATTATTTAAATTTTATGTACGTACGTATACATTAAAATAGGAAAAGAAAACATATTATAAATATAAAATTTTGTATCCCTGATTCTTTAAAACAAATCTTAATACTTATAAAAATTTCTTAAAAATATAAAAATTATAATAAATATATATCATTTTTGGAAAAGAAAATGAATAATAAATAATATTGATTTATTAAAATTTGAAATAATAAATAAAATTTATTCTAAATGAAAAGTAAAACAAATTTCTATATTAAATTTGAATAATTTTATAAATATTTTAATTTATAAAATCTTTTCCATATTACAATAATTTATGACATGCGTAAACTTTTCTTATTATAGTTAATATTTACAACTTAAAATTAATATAAGTTATCTAACAATAATTAAAAATTAATTTTAATTAATAAATGCATACATTTAATCTTAACTTATACAACTTGTCTAACCATGATAACTTGTATCATAGCATAACATGAACACATTAGAATTTGAAATCTAATTATTAAATTATTTTAACCTTTCAGATCATGTCTTTAAAAAATGTTATACACTATATTGAATTGTCTCTCATGTGCAAATTGAGATTTTAGGTTGGTAAATTATTTAATTTATATGTTGAAGATTTTATTTGTTTGTTTATTTATTTTAGTTTTAAAATTTCAATTATATAAATTATTCAAATTATATATTGGTAGGAGTGATCATTATATAATTTTTATTGAATTATATATTACATGAAAATTATATATATATATATATATATATATATAAATTTTATAATAATTAAAAATTATAATCATTTTAATAAATATTAACAATCAATTATAATATAAAATAGAAAGATATACATCTTTAACTTTTAAGTAACTCTCTGTCCTTTTTGTCAAAGTTATAGTATTTTAAGACAAAAAAAAATTGTCTTGATAACAAGATCAATTATATCTATGTTTTATCTAGATAAATCATAATGATCAATTATATTTAGGCTATATTTAGATAAATTTTATTTACGTTTTATTTAAGAAGTTTGTTTCGATAAAATAATTTGCTAAAATGTTGAAGGATTCAATTAGTAATTTGTGACCTTCAAATTAATTAATAAATTTAAAATACTATTTTTTTGAAATCCTTTTTATTAATAATTATAACTTTATGATAAATAAAATGATGAAAGTGATACCACTCGTATACATCGTATTTATTAAAGAACTAACAAAGATTTGAATATGTACCCCAAATTTTAAAACAAAAAGATCATCCATGATCACATCATACTGACCAACTATTTATAGTTTAATTTTATTTCAGTAATATAATCTAATGAATCAATTGATGACTCAAGACTCACTTAAAGATTCCTTAACATTCAACCAGTAGATCACCTCAAAATAACTAAATGCTTTTTGGGCCTTGTTAATTGTGCCTTATTTTCTAATTCTTTAATATGTATTTTTAAAGGTAAATTGATGGGAAGGCCCTAATCACGGGCATCAATTTTATTAAGAAATCAATAAAGGTTTGAATATTTGTTCAAGATTTAATGAGCTATGAAGGTACTTTTTGGCCATAATTTGGAGATGTCCCATTATGATTAAAAAAAGAATATTCACATACTGAGATGTATACAATATTTTAGCCATTCCCTGATCATGTTAAATATATTGATGAGATGAGCCTCTACAAAAATCATACAAATTATATGATTTATACTATGAGATTGGCTATGTTCCTCCTTTTCACCATAGTAAAACAATCTTTAAATAACTGTTGGCATAACTAATATATTACATTGTTATTTAGACAATTTGATGATATGTTATAGCACTGGTTAGCAAAAGTTACAAATTATCACAAGTGGAGCAGCAAGCATTGGAAAAGCCATTGTTCGGCTCTTTATTAAAAATGCAATGAATGTCATTATTGCTCACATTGCAAACGATGTCGGTCATTATTGAGGAGAAGTAACACTACCACCAAGACCACAAGTGCTAATAATTTTAGGTAGTCTATTGGGCCTGGTTCGAATTCCCAATAGTTTTTGCATACTCTTTTTAAGCATGTTTAACATTTAAATAAATTATTATATTTTAATATATTTAAGTATTATATATTTTATAAAATAGATTATATAATATTATATTAAATATTTACAAATAATATTCAGTATAATATAAAATAATAAAATAATAATATTATATATATCATTAATATCATAAATATTAGAGAATTAATATTTTATAATCCATAAAATTAAATCAAGAAAATTTAGAATAATTGTGTCTTTATTTATGAATTGATATTTTAAATCATCAATTATGATTTATTATTAGGAGAAGACTTTATATTAATGAATCATAGTGGATAATTTGAAATGTCTAATCATAAACAAGAACATAATTATTCTAAAAATATTTAATTTATAAATATTATAAATGATATAAACCTATATTTTTAGTAATATAATATATATTATATTATCATGTTATACATAATATTAATATATATATTAATATATATATATATATATATATATATATATAATATTATGTCTATATTATAATATATTATATTGTATTAAAGATATTATATATTGGTATTATTATATTTATATTATATAATTATTATTAATTATATATTAATATATCATATAAAATATTATATGTATTTAATAATATATCATATATTTTATAATATTTTAATATATTTATATTTTATTTATTAATTATGAATCTATATAATATATAATATTATAGTTAAAAATTATATATTATAGTATATAATTATACATTTATTAATATTTATTCTTTTAATTTATAATATTATTATATATGAAATATAAGGTACTTTATATTATATTTTTATTAAATATCAATTTAAATAGGGTTGAAGGGACCTCCATTCATACAATGATAAAATAATAAGATGTAACAAAAATTAGGAAGAAGAAAGTGTATTCCATACTTCTCCATTTGAAAATAGAAAAACTCGCAACTTATTAGAACCCAAATAGGGAATAAACCCCAAAACTAATAACCTAATCACAATCCAATCTTGCCACTTCCACTCCCTTGCATACATCATTACTTGGAAAAATTTAAGTGTGAAGCTAATCATATCAAGATATGTCATTCTAAATAAATCAATTAGTAAAGAATTCAATCATTAAATGAAATCAAATATTAAATTTCTTTGACATATATCATTGTTTAAGATACACCCAAATCTCATAGCTTTGATAATGAGTCTATCCAAAGTTTAAGGCTTCCTCCATTCATATGTCATTGACTGGGGCAAAACCAAGGTCTTAAATTTATCGCCTATCTCTATTGCATATGTCATTATCAAAGGCATCATCAATCAATAAATTTTTAGCTCATCGGTTTACATCATTGCACCAAATCAATCACATTAATCATATTAATCTTATATATCTCATCTCCCGCATCCATCCCATCCCCTCTTTCTTGTATCCACGCATCCCACCCATCCTTTCTTTTGAGTGATTATCTAATTTTTTCCTCCCCACATGACCCCTTGAGGGGGCATCACCCTTTCTAATTTATTAACTTATTAACTCACACAATATTTCACTTATTTGAAATGCCATTACTTTATTTAGTTGCAGTACTCACTTAAAAAAGGGGAAAATGTATACACCTGAAAAATTTCACTTCACCATTAGTTTTATCATTAATCATATTAACATCATAATTACATCATTTTCCTAGCATTTCATTTAAATTCTTTATATGATACTAGCTTTATCCTTCATTCCATCAAAACTTTTGTACTAATTAATCATCTAATCAACACATTTATTTAGCTATTAACCAATCTTTCATAATATTAATGAATTTTAAATTCCCACCACCTACCTCCAACCACCATCATTAAGGCTTCTCAAAATTATCTTCTTAATCCCTATCTAGTCCCTCATTTACTAACCTAACCACTTCTCTAATCTATTAATCTTCTTAAATATCCACACCACCCTTCTCTAGATTTTTATAAGAAGTTTTAATTCCTAAACCCCAACTAACAAATCTTCACATTAATTTCTAGCCATTGGTCTCCATCATCCATGGCACAAATATAGCCCTCCATTACTCAATGAAACTCCTATAAATTGAGCTACATCCTCATGTAATCCATAATTTAAATTTGGAATCCTTGAATCTTGAAGCTTTTTTAAGTATCAAATTTTGTCCATTTAGTTATCAATCATCCTTAAGTCTTATGGAGCATATCCACACAATAAGAAACAAAGATTCAATTTTGAATTTGATATATATTCTTAGTATTTATTAAATTTCATTTATTTCACACTTGAATTCCTTATTCTTTAAGCTCAATCTGAGAGTTTATAATTAAAATTTAAATTAAATATTTTGAGTGTGCATTTTGTTATGCCCAACATAATAATATAGATTCATATTCCATCACAATCATTTTTTTCATTAATATATATAGATGAACCAAACATATTTGATAAAAAGCTGTTATTCATTAATATGCTTTTCATGGGTTGGTTAATAATAAGTAAAATTAACAAGTAAATTCTTATTGTATTCGATAGACATTTAATATTACTAATCATTTTGATACCACTGATATTTTCCTTAATTATTCATTGAGTTTGGCTATATCGTTACCCATTACATTTAATTTCAATGAAATCAATGAAAAAGAGGATTTCATTAGTGAATTTATTCGTATGTGATATTATGTTTAATTTTTGTACCGTGACATATGTTTTACACAATAAGTGGTTTTATACAATATAATAATAGTGTTTTGAGTTAATGTTGGAAGTTTATCGAGTCTGACCGGATTTTGTGCCTCTATTTGGAATGGAAATAGAACTAAACTATATAAAGGAAATAACTTTTTAAATATAAATTGGATAAAATAAATATAACTTTGATTGTATGGTGAAATTATTTTACAATAAAATATCAATTTTAAATAATAATGAGCGTTTTAATGATTATTTGATTGTTTTTATCTTCTTTTTTTAAAATTATTTTAATAACTTTAAATGATATATTTTTGCTCCTCATTTTTGATTTGTAAAACATTCTGTACATAATCTTATTTTGAAGCATGTTTTTAATTTTTTTAATAGGTTTAATATTTATTTATTCTAAAATTATTGTTTGATGTTCATTTATTTAGTCTATTTATGTCGAGAGAGGTTTTACGATGAAAAAGGGAGTGGAGAAGAGCCCAATATGGTGACCATGTTAAATAAAAAAAGTTGACAACTTCTTTTAATTTTTTTAAAAATATAAATTAAAAAATTAATATGAAATAAAAAATAAACCGACAGAATATTTGAAAACATATATAGAAGTTATAAAATATAAAAAAATAATATAGAAGTTATAAATATATAAAAACAATAAATAAAAATCTCTTTTAGTATTTCTTTGATAGCTCTTCAAACAACCCCATTCTTTATGTTGTTTTCACGATGCACTCTTATTTCTTGCTTCATTATTTTTGTGTTAGGGAAAAGAAAAAGGATACTTTAATAACTTTTGTTTGCCACACAAATATTTTTATTTACTGAAAATAAAAAATAGATTTCTGATCTTGATTTATTTATTAAGTTTTATTTTTATTTATTATTTTAATTTTTTTAAATAATTTATATAAGCAATTCACGTTGTATATGAAAATTTGAATTTCTCTTAATTAAAGCTATGTGTTTAGGTAATTTTGTTAATTTTAATCTGATTTTAATGTAATAAAAATAACTTTTTAAAAACATACTTGTTTTTATATTAATATTAACATAAGTTAATATAATTATATATTAAAATATATTATAATGTAATGCACATCTATAAAATATGAAGTTGTATATTATTTTTTACAATTAAATTTTTCCCTCCAAAGGATATTTATATGTTGAATAGGAAAAAATTAGAGATGATATTCAATCCCAAAAAAAAACAATAAAAGAGTGTATGACATAATAAGATTTAATTTCAAACAAATTTTATTTAACAATTCCAAATAATTTTATCTTTTTTGAGTTATAAATTTATATAATATTATTATATTTAAAATTATATAATTATATTATTATAAATGAATTATATAATTATGATAATTATATATTATATAATTAGTATATTTATTTTATATAAATTTATATAAAATATGTCAAGAGATATAGTTTTTGAGGTGTATATTTTATTTATATCACAAATCTAATATAGCTTCTAAAATGATACATCTCGACATCTTTTACAAAAATTTATTTAAGATAAGTATACTAGTTTTATTTGGTCTTATATAGCTTGTTTCATAGTATTATCATAAGCAATTGGCTTTGAGATTACCTAAGAATACCGAAAGGATCATAATTTAATATAAGAGGAACATTCCAATTTTCAACTTGTGTTATTTTTTTAATTGAAAAATATCTTATATTAATCATAAATAAATAAAATGTATTAATAGTCGTAAAAGTGGATGAAAAGATTGTTAAGTTATTTAATCACTTAAATAAAAAATGAAACTATTTACATTTTATATTACACATAATTAAATGTAAAAATTTTAAAGCGTAAAATAATATTTATATAGATAAATTTAAAATTCAATTTAAAATTAATAATTTAAAATTAAATGAATTTCAAAATAAATATATAAGGTAAAGAGATAAATAATTAATTTGTTAAATATTAAAACATTTGACAAAATTATGAGCATTTGACAAAATTATGAGTATTAAATGTATGGTCTCAAAGGGTCTCATCTTACCTATTAACTCTAAGTGTTTTTCAAATGTATCATTCTAATGATAAACCACATTCATTAGTCTCTTTGGTTAAATAAGGTGAAGATATTTGATTCATCTTTTTAGGGAGGAGATGTTTCATTTCATGGTGATCTTGAGTAATGGACAAGTGGTACGGAAGAGAAAGTATATACAACACATGTAAGTGGTGAAAGATTTCAAGGTGAGCTAGAAAGTGATGGTTAAAGGAAATGATAGTGTATTTAAGAGGATGTCACACACAAGAGGGCCCATATCGTACTCCAAACCTAGATTTAGAATCATTTTCAGATTTACATGACTTGCACCCACTGTAAAAGAGTAAGGATCTTGCATAGTGGTGACATCTTTTATTGGTCATTTTCTATTTTCAAGGGTGGATATGGATATCATGAGAGCTAATTTGATTTTGGTAAGACTCCATGTCTAATGTGCATCTTGAATCAACATTGTAATATCATTGACATGCGGAGAAGACATTAAAGACATAAAATTTATCTTTTAGCTTGAGTTCATCCAAGTTACCTATATGTTGACACTTGGAGAAATTACATTATGCATAATAACATATGAAAATGCCATACTTGAACCCATAAATAAAAGGTGGCCATAATTGGAACACATCTTCGCAAACATCTTATTTATCTTTGCTAACAAAAAGAATTAAATATAAGTGAACATTGTACATTAAAAAGATGATAGTAAGGCCACTCCTTGATTTTTGTTTAAACATATGATTTATCTAATCTATTTTCTAATCACCATTGTCAATGTTAATTGGATGTAATTATTTACCTTGGGAAAATTAACCATATGTTTTGGATATTCATATTTTGGAGCTAATTTTGGTCAATTATATCAATAATGTATCTAAATTGATATATAGTGCATTTTATACATCTTAAAAGTATTTGTTGAATATTTGACATCTATCATAATTTGGTGTAAGATATAGATTATATTGATAGATGTGGCATGTCACTAAACTTTGTAAGATGTAGATTATATTGACAGATGTGACATAAGTCTCTCACTAAAAATACCTCATCATTGCCCATTACCATCATTGCCTAGCTTACCTTGAAATATTTGATTGCATTCATGTTTCGTATGACCTTGCTCTCCCCCACCACTTCAGTATTGTTTAGGGTCACTATGGAGCAAAACGTCTCCTCCATGCACAACACAATATATTTAGTATGAAGGAACACAATGCCTCCTTTTCTGTCGTCACCTTCATCATAAATATAACATTATTTCTACTTAATACTTTATGCATAAAAAGTGATACGGATTCAGTAATCATAGATTTTGAGTGAGGTACAGTTGTTGATTTATGCTATTTTACTTTACAAAACCTTGTTTTAAAAAAAAACACATCCTTTACACTTAGGATATAATATAAAGTGGTTGGGAATTTATAACATAGACAAAATCATTGGTTCAAGATTAGTTACAATGATTGCAATCCCTCATAGAGATAAAAATATGCCCCCAAAAGACTTTGGATAGATATATTAAAATTATGTGAGAAATTTTATAGAACTAAACCTTAGACTAGGTCACCATGCAAACTAAACCTAGTCTGTGTTATGAAAATGAAAACAACTTAATTCAAAAATTGACATAAAAAAAATTTCCATGAACAAAACTTTTTGAAAAAATAAGAACATGTTGTAAATAAAAAACTATTTTAAATATCAATGAACAAAATTATATAACATTACATATACAAAATATGACACAAATTCAATAATGACTAACAACTTAACTATGACTTAAAATATATTCTCTTTACAAATCCTAACTTTATTAAAACATCATATCATATCGCTCTCAACATAACTTGCACCTCTAGGGAATGTGCTAGTTCATATCCTCTTCTAATTCTGCCACCCTAATTATTATTGTCCTCGTCACATGTCCTTCGTTATATGGTTATAGATGTGATTGCCATACCTCTTAGCCATGTTAGCCATACATCTTAGCCGTAAATCTTTGATTAACTTGAGTACGTGGCGGGAAATAACACTTATCCTATAAGTACGGCTCTGATTCATTATTAACCTATCTCAACTTCTAAAGCATTATCTTGCTGCATTTCTGGGTATACAATTTTCTCTCTCTAAGAACGATGGCTACTTCTGTTGTATGGGCAAGGTAATTTCCTATTTTTTACTTATTTTCCTCATATTTTAGTTAATTTTATAACATGTGTTTTTAAATCCACAAGTCGAAAATTTATGTTCTGATTATAAGGAACCCTTATTTCAAAATGTAGAATGGAAGGAAAGGTTGCACTTATCACAGGTGGAGCAGGGGGCATTGGAGAAGCCATTTTTCAGCTCTTCATTAAACATGGAGCTAATGTTATCAATACTGACATTGCAGATGAAGTAGGTCATAAACTTGTGTAATCCCTTTCACCGTCGACAACATATATTCACTGTGATGTGACTAAAGACAAAGATGTGAGTGCGACGGTGGACTTGGCCATGGAAAAACCTAGACAACTCAGACATTGTGTTTAGTAACGTGGGTACTCTGGATTCTTATGGAAAGACCGTAGCATAATATGAGATGGGCGAATTTGATAGGGTGATGAATGTAAATGCAAAATCAGTAACGCATGACATTAAGCATGCAGCCCATGTTATGATCCCCACCAGAAAGGGATGCATAATCTCCACAGCAAGTATTGTAGGGATATGCCCTCATGCATACACGGCCTCAAAACATATAGTTATAGGGTTGACTAAAAATTGTGCAGCTGAGCTGGGGAAATATGGCATCAAAGTCAATTGTGTTTCTCCGTATGGTGTTGCAATAGATATTGTATTGGACTATGCTTGGAAAGTTGATAGGCCAAGGTTGGGGACTTTGTTAACAACTTCACCAACTTGAAGGGGGTGACATTAAAATCAGAGGATACTGTAGAGGCTGATTTGTATTTGGCAAGTGAGGAATCTAAATATGTGAGCGGCCATAATCTTGTAGTGGATGGAGGATTCGTAGTTGTAAACCACGCCTGGGGGCTGTATAGGCCATAAGACATGACACATTCAGTTTTAGTGTCGCATTTAAATAATGGTTAGGATTATCTTTATACATTTACTATGGATTGGTATATTTGCCATTGACTGGCCATTGTAACTAAACAATTTAACTGTGTACGATGGTTTCTTTCTTCCTAGAAAGTTTAACTGGAATTGTTCATTAAATCATCTTATTTGATATTTTGGTTTTGTTATTTTTAGCCGGGGTGGCTTTATGGTTTCGTTCCTCGATTGTTCCCTTCTCTCAATTGCTTAACCTTCGTAAGGGTGGTTTTACTGTATTTATCAATTTTTTTGGTCAATACACAAGTTAGTGAGCCAATACACAATTTCGTGAGGGATTCAAAGAGTCTTACCTGACACAACTACCATCAATTTAATTTTATTATTTTTAATACTTCGTCTAAGTTTTACCTCTAACTTATACATATATATATATATATATATATATATATATATATATATATATATATATAACCACTTTTCACCTAATACATGCACGTGTAACATGGATAAATGGATTTATGTTTAATAGCAACAAAAATATTTAATTAAATTAGATTAAATTAAATAATATATAAAATATAAAAATTTAATTTAATTAATTAATTTAAATTATATAAGTATAATAAATATAAATAGTTTAAAGTTATGTGATTTTATTTAATAATATGAGAAAAAAAAAATGTGACATTGAAAATGTGCACACAAAAATGATAAGAAATATGATTCATAATTTTTGTAACAATCAACTCAACTTCCCTAAAAATATTTTGTATTCTCTTGATGACACAAAAAATGTTTAGACATTCTAGATAAAATGCCAAAAAATTCAAAATAATTCAAAATAATTTTGTTGATTGTGTTTACTTAACCCTAATATTCAAAACCATCACTTAATTTCTTGTCCTTTCACTCCAATATGCTACAAAACATATTTATTCTTCTTATTTTAATTGGCAAGCAATGGCTAAAAATTTAAGGAAAATAAAATATGTTGTGATTTTGTTATTAAACCAAAAAATACTCCAATTATATTAATATTTTTAAAGACCTTCTATGAAAATACTATAAAAAATAACAAACCTCAATAAATAGAGTAGTTAAAATAACATACAAACTCGTGTCTTATGGTATGTGTATAAATATAAACTTGTGTGATTCAATGAATGCTCTACCAATTACGTGATTTCCTATAGAATGCTTGCAAGTACTCAATAAATATATGTGAATAATAAAATCAATTTTTTAATTTTTATTTTATGAAAATGATCTACAATACTTGTGTAGAGATAAATCAAATTGAAATCAAATTGAAACCCTCCTATTGGTGCGTAAACTAACATGCAACGATCCAAAAAAAGAGAGGATAAAGCATGGTTCATATGTGCAAGAGATGGAAAGGGCCACATAAATGGGCTTAGAAGTGTGCCAACACTCCATAAAATGTGTAGAGTATTAGGGATGCTCTAGACATAGAGGTGAAAGTGGGGTAAGTTAGGGAGGAGATAGAAGGGAAAGGAATAAGAACCTTTTCATTTTCTGATGATTCCTTGTTTTTTGAACCAATCATATTAATTATGTTTGTTAGATTATTTTGATTTTGTAATTTGATGGATGAAGGAGAAGATTATCTTTATGTGTGTTTTGAGTCAGAGTAGTACTAGATGGGTGATCTCACTTTTCTCAGCATCATTTAGATGCAATGAGTTCTAAGTGAACAATTCATTCTCATAAGAGATGAATTCTTTTGAACGATTGTCCCTTAAATATAGGTTAATATATTTTAAATTCAAACTATGTAATTGAATCTCAATAATAAATATAAAATAATTTAATGCACTATTAAAAACCACTTTCATGAATTTAGGAAAAAAAAAAAAAAAAATGTTAAGAAAATTCAACCATTTCAAGACTTTCAAAAAATTCTTTCGTTAATAGTAAAATGCTTTAGAAAAAGAGAAAAAAGACAAATAAAAGACATTTGATCCAGTATCAAACTGAAAAAAAATTATTAAATGAAAAAAATTACATCAATTTTACATGGACCAAATCCAGAAATGATGTTACATTGAAGGATATCATCCCCAAAATTAAATATTACCAAAAAAGATAACATGAATGTGGAAAATATTCCTTTAACACGGAGAAAAAAATCCTAAGAAGGTGACAGTGCCCCATATTCTACAACGAGATGTTCTAAGCATTTGCAATAGTTTCAATGGCAACTGCTCTTCCTGATTGCAAAACATTTTTAGAGCTTTCGTTTCCTTCCCAAATCTCTAGAAGAGTTTCCTTTATATTGTGAATGTTTTCAAGTTCAAAGTCTGCTCCCTCTGTCCGGATTGGAGTGCCAACTTGTTGACATTCAGACACCACTATCAAAGTTTGGATAGCTAAACCAGTTACGGATAAATAACCTTGATTACAATTTATCACATTAATTGTCAAATGGTCTTACCTGAATGGTATGCAGGCCTGCATGATTTTGTGTTGCTTTATTTCTAGGATTGTCATCAAATAAAATCAGCAGGGTCAAAACAAAGTCATTTAACTTGCAAAATATTTAAAACGAGAGCATATGGCAATCTTTCATGAGCATATTTAATTTTAAAAATATTTAAAAATAGAATTTGGTTTAAGGTTCTCATATGACAATCTTCCATGAACAAAATTGTAAAAAAAAAAAAAAAATTGTAAGGAAAGGAAAAGCAAGAAGAAATTTGAGCAAAATTTGAATCTAAAAAAATGTAACAAAATAATTTTCAATAAACACAAATTTATCGACGTTTTCATGATTTGCAGAATCATTACCATAAAAATAAACTATAAATTGTAACAACGGGCATAACATTGAGACATACCTATGCTACTCATCGTAGTCAAAGGCATACCTATGATAATCATGAAGATCCATGGTGGACCGCACAAGTGCCATGCTTTCGCCTTCATATTTAGCCCTTTCATTATATCTCACTACAAATCCTCTTGGGCACGAACCCTTTTCCCACCGAGGCTGCATTTCAAAAAACAAGGTATATAATTTGTTTGAGCTATATTTTTAAAATTTAAATTACTAGGAATGGTGCCACATCGTCAACCCATTCATCCAAAGAAATGTTTTAATTTGTTAAATCTAAAAATCTTGCCATGTCGTCAGCTGAGTTAACGGTGAAAGGGCAATTGGAACGGTTGACGGGTAGTCAACGGATTTGGAGGGATGGTAGGGCCGACGGTGCCATGCCAGCATGCACTAGTTTGTCCTTCTTAATCTCACCCTTAAGATCATCTTTATATATTTACTATGGATTGGTATATTTACCATTGATTGGCCATTGTAATTAAATAATTTGATCGTTTACAATGGTGTCATTTTTCATATAAAATTTAATTGGAATTGTTCATTACATCAACTTATTTGATATTTTGGCATTTTTAATTTTAGGTGGGGTGGGTTTATGGTTTTGTCTTTAGATTGTTCCTTCCATTCAATTGCTTAATTGTAGCAGGGATGCTTTATTATATTTTCATTTATTGCATTTAAATTTCGTGAGCCAATATGTCATGGATTGTTGTAATAAAAATAGTTATATTGAACGGATGTAATTATATGCATGTATATTTTTTAATAATATAATATATATTATATTATTGTATTATATATAATATTAATATATTCATATTATTAGTATTATATTATATTACGTTTATATTTATATTATTTAAATTATATATATAGTTATAAAATATTATGTTTATTTAATAATATATTATATTGTATTAAAGATATTATATATGGTATTAGTATACAATTATTATTAATTATATATTAATATATTATATAGAATATTATATTTATTTAATAATATATCATATATTTTATAATATTTTAATATATTTATCTTATTATATTATATATAATATTCATATATTCATATTATTAATACTATACTATATTATGTTCACTAAAATACTTACAATATGTTTTTTAATAAAAATATTGAACATTATTTTTTAGTTTGGTACTTCCTGATGAAGAATATTGTGGGGAGCAAAATAACTAAAATAATGCTTGGTTCTTGGAAAAGAGTTTGTGAAAATCCAACAAATTTTTGAAGTGTATAAAATAGTTGAGACCTCATGTCACCTCCAGGTTTGTGGTCAACTTGTAGTAGAAAACCATAGAGGTTTGTGGTAATTCAAAAAACCACTGAAGGTGTAAGTAGAGAGATGTACTCTTGTCACTTCCAATTTTGTGGTAATCCTGCAAGGAAAAACCAAGGTGCCACCAAGACCATGAAGCCACAAAGATAGCATGCCACATCAAAGGTGAGCAAGCTGCACGGAGAGTGTAAGAACTTTTTACTATGTTTGAAATAAAAGTGGGTCCACTATTAGGAAATATGATTTTTAGTTAGCATAACTAATATATTACATTATTTAGTTAGACAGTTTGAGGATCTGTTATAGTGCCAGTTAAGGGATTAATAGCATAACTTAATTACAATATTTAGTTTTTAGTTATGCAGCATCGATTAGATGCGTTGGTTAGGTGATTAGGTGGTATAGTGGTTAAGCGATCAATTGGTAGTCACAGTAATTATTTGAACTATGTATTTAGACACCTACTTCTGAATGAATAAATAATCAATGCATTCTGCTCCTTTAGATTCTTCCCTCCATATTCTATATAAGCTTCTCCATGGAAACTAATTAGAATCTCCATGATCCATTAACTAGCAACTTCAATCATCTAAATTCTCCATGCCAAATCCATCCATGAATCCATAATCCATGATCAAGCCATCATAATGTCAAAATTTTGAGCCCATGGTAATCTACAATCAACCACCCATTTGAAAATATTGGAAGGAGGTTAGCTGAAGCAAGGGATTGGTAAGATTTATCTTATGATTTTAATTTATTTCCATAATCCTTCGTACTAGGTAGTTGGGTATTTTGGGGTTTAAATTGCATAATTTAATCCATTTGCTCAAAATTCATAGTACAATTATTAATGATAAAATGATACTATTTG
Source organism: Torreya grandis (assembly GCA_037957365.1). NCBI lineage: Eukaryota > Viridiplantae > Streptophyta > Pinopsida > Cupressales > Taxaceae > Torreya > Torreya grandis. The sequence continues at coordinate 2,743,410 of JARHVA010002082.1, forward strand.
ATTCTCTAGATCTAAATGAACTACAATTCTTGTGTATTCATAGAAATTTGAATTCAAATTAATTCCTCATCTTCCCATTAATTAGGATTCTTATTGATCCAGAAGGATTCCCAGAAAGTGCTTCCAATGATACTACCAAGCCCATTCTCATAACTTCCATTAATTATAGATGTTGTTGATTGGTTTTTGGTACTCCAAAACCACATATAGAGGTTTGTGATATCCCCAAGATCACTAATCCGTCTCCAATAGATCTCACACACACTTCTATAATGGTGTAACACATTTTGTCCAAATAAAATATGATGCCTTCCATTTGTGTGTCAAATCTTACACAATATTCACTAATGGCTTCCTCAAGTCCCTACACACCTACATGCCACACCATTATGGTCAAGCCACATTGTGTGGTACCATTAGGTATTGAAAATATTGTTGCTTCCATTCTGATATAAGACAGGGTTCTGCTTACAGGATGAAATTTTTAATTTTTAAATATTTGATGTCATTAAGTTCAATCGGGCAAAGGTGAAGAATCACATGTAGAAACTTTATCATTTTGACTTCCATAATAAGTCTTAATATCTTTGTGGCTTTGTAATTTTGTTAAAAATAAGCAATCATATATATCTTTCGAGAATATATCATATACAAAATGTATAAATAAGTAAAAATTTATGTCCCAATTTTATTATTTTCTCTATTCTTTTTCTCTAAATATTATTTGATATAACCTTTACATATATATACAATAAACTATTTTTTTATTTAAAAGAGTTATCATCCAAATATATTAAAAAATCATATATATAGTAACTAAAAAGTGAGAAAGACAAGACTACAAAAATAAATGTAACATGATTCCCCAAAAAATCTATCATAACAACCTTTAAAAAAAATAGCTCACAATAATCACACAAAATAAAAAATGCTTAAAAGTTTAAAAGGAAGAGAAAATATACCACAAACATTTTAACACTTAATTTGAAGCAATAGATTGCAAGTACATAATAATAGGACAAGGGCCCTTTTTTGGACAATACAATAGAGGCTAATGTTTATGGACTTTTATGGATTGCCATACGTATATGTAACTGTAAGCAATGTGTTTGTGATGAACAGAGATTTACCCAGACAAAAAAATGCTCCTTTCTATTATAAAGTGGTACTTAAGGGTAAAAAATTATAAAAAAATAAATGAAGTCGAGTGGCGGGCCTTGATGTTAGTCCTGTAAAGGGTAAGGGTTTGATTCTTGCACTAGCGAATACATCATCATCCAAAGCACTATAAAGGGGAGCCACCTCTGTAAGTATTTCTCTTCCCCCTAAATATTTTCTCGTGTAAGGAAACATGTTTGCCTCATCTGTAACAACACATATTTCTTCTATTGGCATTGGCACATAACCGCAAGATCATTACACATTAATACTTTTGCATGCACATCTCAATCTTTGGCCAATGTAGCAATCACACACTGCACTCACTATGCCATGATTCGATAATTATGATAGTTTGATTGAAGAAAGTTATATTTAAATTAGTCTTCTCTTTTTTATATTTACATTATAAGAGATTAAGGTTAAGATCGTGCTTTGTGTTGTCCCCACAAAATGCCACTCATTTTTGGAACAACATATGAACTATTTTGGTCCTACATATCAAAATTTCTCTCTTGCCTTCTCAAAATTTATTTTGAGCTTTCAAATTCCTCATTTTTAAGCTTTTTTCGTAAAGGGGATTTACAGGTTCAACAGGTTAAAAAAGCTTCTGCAGGCAAGTTCAGTCAAAAGAACAAGTTTCCAGCACTCAGTCATTTCTAGGATTGGTTTAGCACCTCAGTTCAATCAAAAGAATTTCAATCGGCAAATGATAAAGGACTTAGGCTTGAACCATTGAACTTTGAACCACTTTGGTTCAAAGGTTCATTGGGTTCAACGACCAAGTTGGTTCAACGCGCTTGGTGCAAAAGAACAAAAGGCTTAGCCAAATAATGAAGAATGAACCATTGAATTGTTGAACCAAAAGGTTCAACGGGTTCAAGGTTCAAAGGTTCAACCAAAGCTTAGATAAAGGAAGCAATGTTTGAGCCAGACACAGAATATGCCAATGAACTGATTGAACTTTGAACTGAAAGAGATCAAAGTTCAATGGTTCAACATTGGTTTAAAATCTCAAAAGCGGCACAAAAGTGGTTCAACAGATGGTTCAACCAAGGAGCGTGAAAGTGAATTAAACAAGGAAGCGATAAAACAAAGAGACAAAATGAACCAATTAATCGATGAACTTTCAGTGGTTCAACGGGTTCAAAGTTCCACATGGTTCAAGCAACAATCAACCAATGACGTCCCCGCAGACGTCAAATTTAAGGTAAGGGAATATCCATTGAAATTCAAATAAAGCACAGAACTCAAAGGAAGAACCAAGTGACTGGCTGGAAAGATAGCCTGATAGATCAAATTGCAGCAGGAAGAGACAAAGCTGGAAAAGCCCGACTGAAGAGAAAATCTCACGAAAAAGTGCCTGATGGAAAAATACAAGTGCAACGAACGTGACAAGTGTTTGCGTCCATGTTCCCCTTTTGAGTTGCTTGGGCAAAACGTGTCAGGGACTCCATTTTTTGTGAGTTTCTAATGAGTTTCACAACAGTGAAACTTGCCACTTGTCAAAGATGTAGAAAGGACCCCTCAAAGACTTAGGCAAGAAGGGCTATAAAGAGCAAAGAAGTGCTTAAGCAGCGAAGAGAGGAGTGAGACTGAAAGATCATAAATATCTTTGAAAGAGTTATTTCTAATAGGTGAAACAGTGGATCGAGTAGACTTCTGAGCGCACCAAACCAAGGACGTACCCTTGACCATTGTGTTGGTTTCTAAATAATAATATGATTTTTTAAAGAGCACCATTGACTAAGATTTGGACTTCAGTACTTGAAAATGACAAGCTTGACACACAATTACCTATAAACATATTAGTTCTCCTAGATTTAGTTAGTATCAACAATTGATACTAGCTTGATTTGGTCAGTACCTACATGCTCTTGGAAACAAAGATTTTATGAAATCAAACCCATCCTTAGGGTTGGACCATCATCCAATTGTGTTGGTAGTGTGAGAAATCATTCAACAAGATTCATATATAAAATAATCAATGTATCATTCAAAATAGACTTAGCACTTATCTTTTTGTGTGTGTGTGTGTGTACATAATTTTACTGTCATTGGAAGTAGTCACAAACCAAGATTTAAAAACTCAAAACCCAATTAAACACAAACATTATCAAGTATCAAAGTCACATCAATAGTTTCATACATATAAAAAAGGAGTAAAATCAAACAATCATAGTAGGGGGAATATCTACATGTAGATTGACATCATTTCAAAGACTATTGGATAAGTACATAATGGTCAATCACCAGAAGAGGGTGATTAGGGTCAACTCAGTGCATTACACTTTTCCCCATTTTTGCAAGTTTATAGTCCATAAAGGGACACTTGGGGTTTTAAGGCAAAAGAGAATGATTTATGGAGATATGTGCTTCATCAAGATTCAATATAAAAAATAAAAAGAAAGTAAATACAATCGAAGGTGATTGTATAGTCACTATTTCCTACTTATGTGAAGGTAAATACAAACCACCGTGTTAATATCAACCAACAATATTGATTCAGCCTCATGAAACCAGATGCAATGTTGAAAATGATTCAATTTTGACACTAAGTGATCCACATGCATTATTTATCCTTATTTATTCAAATATCTATATCTATATCCATGCATTTTTTACCTCAAAATACTTCACCCCAATAATGGAAGCTAAAACATGATACATTTATAACTAGTGATTCCAAAACTGTACTTAAGACTAGTAAAAGTTGAAGTGAGATTATAAGGGAAATTATTCGAAACAAGTTGATCACATTAAATCTTATGCATCCTATAAGGATATAAAAATTCTAGTGTGTATATCATAGAATGAATGGAAATCATACACATAACTTTTGGGATTTGAATAAAAATACAAATTATAATGGATAGTGGTAATCCTATAATAGATAAATCAATCAAACCATAAATGATTCAAAAAAAAATTATAATAAATCAACCTACTCACACTATTATTGTATCTTATAAGGGACAAGGGAAAAAATAACAATAAAAATAGAATAAGAAAGGTTCCAAATGTAAAATTAGGACAAAAAATATTACAAAAGGAACAACTAGAGGAAAAAAAGGTCTAGAAATGAAAAATTAGTACAAAGAATGTTACAAAATGAAAATGTAAAGTAAAAAATGTTACAAAAGAAAAAACTGGAATAAAATAGGGTACACAAGGAAAAAAAGTAACAAGATAGGTTATAATAGGAACAAATGGAACAAGAGAGGTTACAAAGGAGAAAATGACAAGAAGAAGAACAAAACCATCAGGAATTCCATCTCTCCTACATTAAACATTATAATTATTATAATGAAGAGGATTGGTTCGATAGTGACTTATTTGACAAAGATGATAACGATCAAATTATTGATATTACAAATGATGATATAGTATATGATTCAATAGATGATACACTTGGTGATACAGGCCGTAAGTACGGGCATTCCATAAATTAATTATTTAGGTAGTTTTGAACCAATCCATGGTTGACTCCTAGTTAGTTGGAACATAATCTCTCGTAAATAACCTCTTGATTTTATTCTTCCCTTAATTTTCTAGCTTTTTATATGCATCCACTCATACACCCTTGATCCACATTTATTCTATCCCTTGGCTTTGTTCTTGATTGAATCCTTTTATCATTTTTATTTGAATCTTAAAAATCCAAAACAGTGATATTATATGATTCCATCTCTTGTGAAAATCTTTGATATGCAGTCTATACAAAATAAATTATCTTTTTCCTCACAATTACTTGCACTAAACTAAGTTATAGTAAATTATTAGTACTATCTATACTTATACCTATATAATTTGTTATTATCATCCCGATTTATAATACAACAAACACATAATATACTTTGAATTTTATAATCATCACATAAGACACAATGTCCATAATAAGGTCATCTAAAGAAAATTATATTTACACCTTATATTGTGCATACATGGATTAATATTAAAGTACACATTATGATATTATAATGAAAATTAATTCCTCCACATTACTGCCAAACCCCATCCATATTTGATAAATGATTACATTAGGGGCATATCATATGCTCTCACTTCCTCCACCTAGTCATGTTATCACATCAAGTACACACTATGTCTTGACACATGTTATATACTACTTGTATCCATCATCTTCATATATCTTAGAATCCAATTACAAAATGAATAACTTTTAAATATCCAAAATATTTCAAAAATGCAAATAATCAAAAAATTAAAAATATTCAAATATTTAAAAAATTTAAAAATCAAGCCCTAAACATGATGCAATTTATAGATTATATTATCTGTGTGTGTGTGTCTTGATCATTCATTATCACTGATTGGTCAATTCAAGTTTACAATTTCATCCTTTGATTGAGGCATGTCCAAGATTGTAACTTTATTATCATCTCTCGCTCCCTTGCATCTATCCTTACTAGGGGCATCATTGCTATTAATCATATCGTGGTTCATTGATTCAATATATCACACTAACCAATTCTTCCCCTTCATCTCTTGCTCACTTGGTCATATCATTTATTCTCTCTCATCCCCTTCATCATATCTCTCAACTTTAGCTTTTAGATAAACTCATCATTAATATTATCAAATCATACTCTTATTTTGTCCAGATTCTCTACCATGCACATGTCCTTGCTTTGGATACATTGATTTCTCATGGCCTTCTCTATTAATCATCTTGGTCCACATCTCTCCTTTCCATATGTCTTTGCCTAGGATATGTCTAAAGATTGCAAATTTTTCTCTTATCATCATCATATTATGGTTGATTCCCCCTTGAGATATGTCAATAACCATGACACAATCATTTTCACTCCCTATGCATAGGTCTTTACCAGGGGCATTATCAAAATGTAGCTCACTGCTCATGTCGAGTTCATTTTATTAATCATCAATCTCACATATAGCATCCTAACCCCTTGTCCATTCATGCCTTTTACCCCTCATTTATTCTTTTTGAGTTGCCATTCATCTCATTAGTCTATCTTTTCATCTATCATCTAGTTTGAATTACATTACCCTGAGGTCCTTTCAGACTATGTATGTAATCCTAAGCCATATGGTGTGCCTAAGGTCAACTTGCCCAATCTCTCCTCTTTCCCTATCATCCATAATCACATCTATCTGGTCCATCATCATCCTCAACTGTTGTATCAGTCAAATCCTTGAGATCTAATATCAATCAATATCCCCGTAATCATCTCCCTAATCTTTTCATTTATCCGCACATGGTGATTGGACCTAACAAATCACAACATCTATATGTTCTTCCATTATCACTTATTAGTCAATTCATCATTTAAATTTTATGGTTTCTTCCTCTGATTTGGGCATAACCAGGATCGTAACTTTAATGTCATCTTTCACTCCTTTGAATGTGTCCTTACTAGGGGCATCAACATTATTAATCACATTATGGCTAATTGATTTGATGCAATGTAGTCCAATTCTTCCCTATCATCTCTTGGTCACTCAATCATATCTTTTCTTATTTCTCATCTCCTTCATCGTATCACTTGAATTTAGCTTTGAAATATAATATTTGTTAATCTTTAGCTCAATTATCTCCCTTGCATGTGTCCTTGCTTGGGATATATCGACAACTCTTGACCTTTTCTATCAATCATCTTGGTCTGCAGCTCTCCTTGGCATGTGTCCTTTCCTAGAATATGTCTAAATATTATGGCCTTTTATCTTATCATCATCATGTTATGGTTGATTCCTACTTTGGATGTGTTTAAAAAACCAAGACAATCATTTCTACTCTCTATGTGTATGTCTTTGCCACGGACATCATCAATTTGTATCTCAATGCTCATGTAATTGCATCTTCTTCATCTTTAGTCCCACATCTTGCACCCCATCCCTTTTTCAATTGATCCATCTTTCGAGTCTCGATTCTTCTTTTTATGTGGCCATCTGACTCATTCTTCTCCACATGTCCCCTCGTGGAGGCATCATATCCACTAATATAAGTTACTAACATTCATCCATGAGTGTCTTTATTCTTTGAAATACCATTACTCCTTCCACTTCATCCACTCAAAATTCCCTTTCAAAGAGGGGAAAAATATATGCACCTAAATTTTCTCATCTCATTTCTTGTCACTAATATTATTATTAATCAACACTAATTTTGTCTAACATTGCCTATTACCCTTACTCAATAATATAATCCCCTTTAGATATTTTTTTAATCCTAAACTAATCTTCATAATTTCCATCCAATATTAATTCTCTGATTATTTTTTTATTAATATCCCATTAATCACCTAAATCTCTCTTATGCCCACTTGTAAATTTTAAATTCACAAAATCACACAAAAATGAGAATGTTATTAGTGAAAAAAACAAATACCTACTAGTATAGCTTCAGTTTTGACAGTGCCTTCCATTTAGCAACTCTATAGTGGTGATAAATTTTGTTGATTTTTTCAAAATTAGATCATTTATGAGTGTAGACACCAATATCATGTCAACCCCGCTTGGTCCCCTTCTAAACGTTAACACTCCTAACCCACACTTGAACCTCTTTCACCTTAGACACCTCACCTAGACACCTCACCCTAAGACCATTTCTTAGCCTATGAGTCACCCTAAGACTAGGTCCTCCAAATCCTAACTACCCGTTACCTATTCTCACTCCATCTTAAATCCCTAACCAACTCTCGTGCCTTATAAACCCATGTTTTGACCATTCTCCAGTAGAAAAGGCACTTGGTGGGTGGAGAAATAGGCAAAGAGCTAAAAATAGCCCTTTTACCCATTCTTTCTCCGCCGATGTCGGTCAACCCTCGGCCGACATTGATGGGATCACCGACGTCGGTTACATAAGCCTAGCTCTAACATTGAGCTTCCCCCTCGCCTTTTTGCAAATTGATGTGCACATTTTGAGACCTCAAGCCCCAAAATTTGACTATCATTCTATTGGCTACCAAAGCTCTACACAAGTCATTCCAGAGACTGGATTGAAACATTGTATGAATACCTCAACATCAGCCATAATTAGAATAAGCATTCTGACACCTCTAGTTCTTCACCTAACAGAGCTAAGTATTCTGGTTCTCAATTCAGTGTTTTAGAATACATTGTGAATTAGTTTCCATTTGATATTTCAAAATACTATCAAGAGGCCCGACTTCCTCCGTGGCGGGGCTGAAAGGCCTTCCCCTTATTCTCACACCAATCCTCCACCTATATCCTTCCTCAGACCTCATTCACCTTCCCACAACCCTGCACCAACCTCTAAACTTTTAAAAAACCCCTGTGTACCCCAAAAACACTCTAAAAGCCCAACAACCCTCACTGGCATCAACAACTTAACCAACGTCGACACCGTTTACCACACTGACCTCAGCAGATCTACCGACGTCAGTGACTGTGACACACAGACTATAGAGAATAGGTACGCACTATCTATTTTTCTCTTTCTTAGTCATTAATCATTTCTTCCTTTTACAAAACTCTTTTCTTTAAATAGTGGACTGTCATCCCTTAGGGAGATTTACGCTTTCAGGACCGAGCGTGTAGCTTGGCAATCCACCATATCCTCTTCTAACATCTTCTTTGTTCAAGTTTCTTTCTTACTGTAGCTGTTTCCTCCACAGCCAAAGAGGAGCTCCCACAAAGCTTGGATACAATGCGCACTAAATCTGGGTAACATCAAACCCAACATATTAACCTTAAGTTTCTTCCTCCTTTGAATACAATTAGTCAAAAATATAGAGAAACAATGAGCGGCGTTGCTCAATTTTGGCATGCATTGATTTCTTAGTTGTCTTGCTAAATTTAGCGCCCTGCCAACATTTAAATAAAAGTTAATAATATAAATAATATGGATGCATTTTTAGATGTGGATGAGGTCAAAACATGTATTAAATCCAATTTTGTAAGATTGTGGGGATATGTACAGAGGGATTTGCTACTATATATAACATACGATAAGATTTATACACAAATATGATTGAAGATGCACAGGTTATGAGTGATAGGGGAAACAAGCTTATTTTGATTTGATTCTGGTATTTTTATTTGACATTTTCCATATACAATATATGGTGATATTGAAGGTTCAAAATTTATACTCCTTGTTCAAATGTGACCTTAGCCATTTATTGCTAAGATTGTGAATGAACTGAACTTGGCTATGGTAGATACAAAAGACCAACTTGTAAATCTTTTGACAAATGACCTACATTGATAGCAACATTAATATTGTAATGTTTTGGACCTTTTATCCCACAAATACTAAATGCATTTCAATCTTGGATTGTGTAGTTTCCCATCTTCAATAACACGTGCTGCAATAAATGATAATGTAACACTCTCTGTGGCACATTTCCAGACATAAGCATCATTCTGGAGAATGGGATCATTCTGGTTTTCCAGAGCATGTACACCACTCTAGTTCTCTGAAGCATAAACATCACTCCAGTTCTCAGAAGCATGAGCATCACCACAAACATTTACATGGATATAAACACAAACATAGACATTCTTCTTCATGTGGCTATTCTTCCTCTAATTCTAGTGGACGTGAGAGAACATGCTAAAATTGTGGTGGGATAAGACACCTCTCTATAGATTTCCCCTCCAAAAGGAGGTCTTCTTGACATCGATAGAAGGTAGAAGCACACTTTGCTAGTCACTCTAGTCATTATAGTCACTCTTCTAGTTCCTCTTTAGCATATTCTTCTAAAAGATGGGATGATTGTGAAGTTTCTTGTTCTATAGATGTTGACTATATATTCTGAGATGGTGACACACCTATCTTGTGCAAGCTACTAAGCTCAAGATTGGGATTTGATGTAGTAGCAGTTTTTGGCTTGTGTACTTTAATTTCATAGATCTAGTGTTGATATGATCTTTGATGTAGAGCATTTCATTGGTTTGTACTTGGTTTATTTGTTTCATGGCTCCTCACCTCTCACCTAATAGGGGGATAAGATAATGCATATGTGTTTTCGATCAGTCATCAGTGGTTACGATACAAGTTAGTATTGAGTTGCTAACATTATTAGTGCTGAGCAAAGGCCTGCAGGAAATGTCAATTATTGGAAATCATTTTGAGATGTGACATACACAATACTAAGGCAATTACTTATGGGATGGATTTTGTCTGAAGGTCTATGTAGTTAGACAGGGCATGATCTTGTTCTACTTCATTATGGAGATGATAAGGCCGTTGATTAGTCCAAGATGCATAGTGTACCAGCTGCAGATGCAACAAAGTCTACTTGGATGACTCATAGTGCATTGTTTCAATCTTTTTACACCCTTTTGGATCAAGGGAAAGTTTGTTAAGATCATTTATGATCCAAAGTAATTTATTAATTTGTTATGTTTTTATTTACTATTGGTTCATTTCACCCGTTGGTTAGTTTTATAACCAACTCTTCTTTTGGTAAGCTTTTAAAGCTTATTATTGTACAAAAATAATAATATGATTTTACATTGCATACATTGAATACTTTTCTATATTTATTCCTCCAAGATCTACAAACCAATAAACACAAACTAAATAAATACATTGTGAGCCTAATTATTTGTGTTTTAATTTATGATCCCTTTGTAACTTTTAATCCCTGTTATGCAAATATATATTCTAACCACTTCTTTGTAAACATAAAAAGAAGAAGAAGAAAAGAGGTAAACATGTAAACACGTGTCGATTGCCTTATTAAATTTGATGTTGGATTGATAACTCCCTTTTTCATATTTTCTCCCCACAACATGTAATCCGTCTAACATTTGTCGTTATCTAATTTACCGTCCTTTGTTTAGTGGCAACTCGTTTAACGGACCACATAAATTTTTGAAAAGAAATATTATATTCTTAATTTTTGTACAATTTTATCCAACTCTTTTCAGTTTTTATGATACATCTCATTCCCTTTAGTTGTTGGCGGTCATAAATAATTACATAGGTAGGATTCACACGTTTCTCTAATAATATTATCATTATTTTTAGAACAAATTAATAATCAATCTCTTGAATTGAGTATTAAAACTATTGAGAAAGATTTGATTTTTATTTGATACCTTAATTAAAATAAGAACATACTTATTTTGTAAGAAGGATATAGTAGAGATAGAATGACATTATATCATGGAATCTCCACTCTATAATGACATCCAAATAAAAAATGAGTAAAATTAAAAAACATATTAGATTAAACAAAACACACAGAGAAAATGAGATTGAGAATAGCAGAGCACTTGTTCAACGTTCAACCAAGCATGAAGGCCTATTGAATAGGCAAACTAATGAAATACCCGTGAAGCATGAGACGGGTATAAGAAAACTAACCTACGTCGGCTTGCATGAAATAACAAAAGCCGAATAAACAACTAACCTCTTAACCAAAGTGGTTAAGGCAACTAACCAACATAAATTACCTTAGTAAATAACCTAAGGTAAATAAAATAATATGCTAACACCCTCCCTTAATGACTAAACCAGAAACAAGACCAAATTTATCTCTAAATTTCATGAACTTGTTTGTACCGAGTGGTTTGGTCATTATATCAGCTGGCTGCTCTGTAGTGGGGCAGTAGAAGAGACTGATGTCTTCATTTGTAACCAATTGTCGGATGTAATGATGGTGAACCTCAATGTGTTTGGTCCTGGCATGAAATAATGGATTCTTCACCATCTTTAAAATACTTTGGTTGTCACAAAAAATTGGAGTAGGCTTTGATGACTCAAACTGAAGATCCTCCAAAATTTTCTTTATCCACATGGTTTCACAACCTGCACTGACCACAGCCTTATACTCTGCTTCTATTGAAGATAATGCTACTATAGTTTGTAGTTTGCTCTACCATGAAAAAACTCCTGAACCAAAAGTGAAAACATACCCTGTTGTAGATTTTCTTGAATCAACTGAACCTGCCCAATCAGAATCAAAATATCTTGAAAGTTCAAAATCTACAGACTTCTTATACAGTATGCCAAAGTCAAGAGTACCTTTGACATATCTTAATACTCATTTTGAAGCTAACCAATGGACTTCCTGTGGTTTAGACATGAAGCGAGATAGAAAACTCACTGCAAAACAAATATCCAGTCTAGTGGTAGTGAGGTAAATGAGACTACCCACTAGCTGCCGATACACTGTTTCATTGACCGGAGGTGAATCAGTGTTTGTTGAAATTTTAGCTCCTGTTTCCATAGGTGTGTGAGTTGGATTACAATCCATCATTCTGAACCTTTCTAGCAATGAATTGGCATACTTATTCTGTGACACAAATATAGTATTACCACTTTGCCAAAACTCAACACCTAAACAGTATTTCAGTAGTCATAAGTCTGTCATGTCAAAAGTACAACAAACATCAGCTTTCATTTGCTGAATGAGACTAGTACTACTCCCAGTGATGGCTATATCATCAACATATATAATGAGAATCAAGATATCATCACCAAACACCTTTACATAGAGAGTTGGTTCCGAGTTACACCTTTTGAAACCTGACTCCCTAAGATATGAGTCTATTTTTGTATACCAAGCTTGAGGAGCTTGCTTAAGTCCATACAAGGACATGATCAACCTGCAAACAAGATGTTCCTTACCAAAAACTTGAAAACCCTGTGGCTGAACCATGTAGACTTCCTCCTCTAGATCTCCATTCAATAAATCACTCTTTACATCCATTTGGTGCACCTGCCATCCAAACTGAGCAGCAATAGCAATAATCAAACGAAAAGTTACCATCTTGGTGGTTGGAGCAAAAGTCTCCTCATAATCAACCCCTTCCTCTTGTGCATAACCTTTTGCAACAAGTCTGGCTTTGTGTTTGTCCAAGGAACCATCTGCTTTGTATTTTACCTTATAAATCCACTTACAACCAATGGATTTTTTCCCTGGTGGTAGTTCCATCAACTTCCAAGTATTATTTTTCATCAAGGAATCATATTCCAATTGCATAGTTGATTCCCACTCAGACTTCCCTTTGGCCTCTGAAAAAGAATTAGGCTCAAATACTTGTGAAACATCAGTTATTAGAGCAAGATTAACATGCTCACCTCTATTACCAAACTACTTTCCCGATCTCAGTCTTCTACTTTCCACACCTTGTGGCAAGTCTCCTTCTTTTAGTGCTTCAATTGTGGCAGTATACCACTTTGGCTTCTTTGGTTGTTCTGCTAGAACCTCATAGTGACCTGTATCTATCAATTCCCTTCCTAGAATGTGATTCCACTTATGAACAAGAATCCTGCTCCTTTTTCACATTATAACTAATAATGGAATCATTAGATAACAATGACTCAATATCTAAAACTTGACCAGTTGCTGTGAAGTATGACATTTGTTCATTTACTATGACATCTCTATTTACCAAAACTTTGTTAGTAGAAACATCAAGTAATCTGTAGGCCTTTGACTGATCACTGTATCCAACAAACATGTATGTTTTTCTTTTTGCATCCAATTTTTTTCTCTTTTGACTAGGAATAACTGCAAAAGCTACACAACCAAAAATTATGAAATCACTTACATCTGGAGTTCGACCTGACCAAGCCTCCTCTAGAGTCAAACTCTCCAAATATTTTGTAGGACTTCTGTTGAGGATGTATACTACTGTATTCACTACCTCTACCCAATACCTGTATGGGACATTTCTGCTTTGGACCATACAGCAAGCCATGTCCATCACCATCCTATTACGCCTTTCCACAACTCCATTTTGTTGTGGAGTGTAAGGTGTAGTGTATTGTTTGTGTATGCCTTCAATGGCACAAAACTCCTTGAACTATTTTGAGATGAACTCACCCCCATTATCCGTTCTAAGAGATTTCACTAGCCGTCCTGCCTATTTTTCAGCTATAGCTTTCCAAGTAAGAAAGTTAGAAAAAAAATCAGATTTGTTTACTAGAAAGTATACCCACTTTTTCCTAGAGATATCATCAACCAGTAACAGGAAATAACGGGCACCAGAAGGGGTAGGTGTCTGCATTGGACCATGCAAATCTGCATGTACCAAATCTAATACTCCGTTTGCTCTCGAAGCTTTACCAACATCAAATGAATGTCTAACTTGCTTCCCCAACTGACATCCAGTACATACATGATGACTATGCCGAATAGAAGGAATCCCCTTAACCATCTTAGTCTTACTCAATGTAGTCAAATACTAAAAATTCAAATGCCCATACCTTTCATGCCATAGTGAACTTGTGCTATCAACCGCTGCAAGTGCACTTTCCTTTGCTTTGATTGGATTTGCAAGCTTATACAAGCCTTTCTCACCGATCCCAATAGTAATAATCTTGTTATCTTTAGTGCTGAATAAACATTGTTGTTCTTGAAATTTTACAACAAAATCAAATTTTGAGGTGATTTCACTAATTGAAAGAAGACTTTTGTTCATATCCGGTACATACCTAACATTCTTGAATGTATAATTTACTGTACCATTAAAACTTATATGAACATTACCAAATCCTTTCACAAAATATGTTGTACCATCTCCTAAAGATACAGATTCATTACTATTGTTATCTTTAACAAAATCCACATACCAGTCCTTATGGCATGTATAATGGCGAGATGCCCCTGAATCAAAGTACCAAGCTCGATCCACCATAGAATTACCACTGGAAGCCATGAAAGAAAAATCTGGTGATTCCTCACCTTCACCTTCAGCTACATTCGCATGATGAGCTTTCTTTCTGGGGTTAGCCATATCTTGTTGTCTTTTCCTACAATCTTTCTTAAGGTGACCAAGTTTCTTACAGTAAAAACATTTCCATTTAGATCTCTTATTACCACTTACTTGTGAAGATTTTGATGGATAGCTATTTTTACCAGACTGCTTACCCTTTTCCTTGATAAAGAATGCATTCTCTATGGAAGTGGATGTAGACAACACTGCCTGCTCCTGTCGTCTCTCCTTTTGCAATAGCAATGTAGACAATGTTTCAAAATCCAAAGTCTGCATCTCAGCAATCATGTGCAAGGACTCCACAAATGACTCAAATGATGGTGGAAGATTTTGCATAACAAGAGCAATCAAATCTTTCTCATCAACAGGTTTCTGCACTCCTTTCAACTGGTCACTGCTGTCCTTGATCTGCAATAAAAACTCAAAAATGGAGCCACCTTCCTGCATCTTAGTGGAAAACAACAAATTCTTCAAATACAACACTCTACCGACTTTAGAAGCTTGATATTTTGAAGATAAAGTTTTCCATAAATCTGATGCTATAATTGCATTTCTGACCTCTAAGATTAGATTATCTGCTATTGACAATTTTAACAACATGAGAGCCTCACAATGACATTTATCATAGTCATTGGTCGCAGTGGCAGGCCTTTGCTCTTTACCGAGCACTATTTGATCAATATTTAGATATTCACATATTGTCAAAACCTTGTGACTCCACAAACTAAAGTTCTTGTCAGTCAATTTCTGAGAATCTGGTAGTAACAGGTGTTGAATACTAGCCATTTTACCTAGTTTTTCATGAAAATGATAAAATCAAAAAAACTATAATGACTTTTTTTTAAATTCTTTCTACACACTAATTCTATATTGACACTGAACAACCTTATCCATTTTCGGTAACAAACTCAATACCGTTTGCAAGATCACAAAAAATCTACCATTGAAACAATTAAATCGGGAAAACTACAATTCCGATTTAAAAAATTATTTCTCCGTTGACATCCAGATAAAAAACCCAGAAAACAGTAAAATTTTTAGCTTTTCAAACTCTTCCGTGATTATTAGTCAGCGGTAGGTCCCCAATAACCCTTATTGGCTAAAGTTTTGATTTATTTCAATTAAAAAAATAAAAATAATTGAAATATTTAAAACTTTAGGCTAAAAATTTTATAAAAAAATTCAGCCAATCAGAAAATTGGCCTACCTCTGAAACTTCACGCGAAGATTCTGAGCCCGTTTCTCAACCAAATTGCAAACCGTTTTCACCAGTGTCTTAGTTTTGATTTAACTTGCGATTTAGACTTTTGTTTCACTGAAAAAGATGAAGAAATGAATTTTTCTGATTTTGCCGAATCCGTACGGTGCCCAGCACACAGATAAATTCAACAGAGGCTTCTAAGCCTCTAAAACAGCTTGTTTTCACTTCCTTTTGGTCTTATTTAGCCTTTTGATGCTTCCTGACAATTTTCAGACCTTCTGGTTGAGTTTTTCGAATTTTGTGATGCTTTCTCTCTCCTCAGCTCTCCACTGGGCCCATGAAGCTCCTCCTTGGCAAGACACTGACCTCTCTCTTAACCTCCACTCAGGTTCTACAAACCATAGGCTCTGATACCATATTAGATTAAACAAACCACACAGAGAAAATGAGATTGAGAATAGCAGAGCACTTGTTCAATGTTCCACTAAGCATGAAGGCCTATTAAATAGGCAAACAAATGAAATACATGTGAAGCATAAGACGGGTATAAGAAAACTAACCTACGTCAGCTTGCATGAAATAACAAAAGCCGAATAAACAACTAACCTCTTAACCAAAGTGGTTAAGGCAACTAACCAACATAAATTACCTTAGTAAATAACCTAAGGTAAATACAATAATATGCTAACAAAACAAACAAATTAAATATATCGATAAAATATATAATACTTAATAAAATAATAATTCTTTTTATCAATATTCATAATAAAAAATTATATATTTAAAAAGGGAATAGATATTTGACAAAACTAATAAAAAAATAATTTTTTTAATCTATATTCATAATAAAAAAATTATATATTAAAAAAGGGAATATATATTCAAGGGCTTGGTGTATTGGTGAGGTACAAGTAGTTTGTACTCATCAACCCAAGTTCCATTCCCATTGAATACATGAGGACTCTTTCAAAAAGTGGCCATGTGGACACCTTGAGGTAGGGGTCACACTTCTCCTTGTGGACCACGTGAAACATAGTAGGGCGTTTTGGATGCGAATCGTTCAGTAGACATTACAGACCTAAACCCACCCACATGTCCCACTTCGAGAAGGTGTTCCCCCATTACTCCGGTTCATAGCTTCGATATATCAAAAGCGCTTATGCCAAAATTTATAACTCTTCAAGTGGCATTGCTCCCCACGGGCTTCAAAGGTTCCCCCTATAAAAGTAGTCAAAAAAGAACTGCTTACCAATATCAAGACAAAACTAATAGAATAACTAGGGATTAATTTTTTTTGTAGTATCATTATATTTATATTTTAAAGTTGTAAAAATTAGGGATTTAATTTGTAAAATACCATCATATTTTATAAAAGACCATATTAAATGTAAGACAAAATTTTAGAAAAACTATAAAAAGATATAAATATATACGTCGTCTTTATTATTTTCTCATCCTAAATATTTTCTATGAATCTCGATAAAATTTAAACCCTAAACTATCATATCAAATGATTATATTAATATCTTATTGCAACTGTTAATCTTATAAATTAATACTTAATTTTTGAGATGTTATTCAAATATTTCATGCATTCATTACAAACAATGCAAAATAAATCTAATGTAAAATGTGAGATTGAAATTTCAACATTTTTAGATGAGATCTTCCCATACATACTTTTAACAAAGAATTTATGTTATTAATATTTTTTATGTAGATATCTAAAATAATCACCTCTCCATATTAATCTATATTGAAAATTATGCAATACAAATATTTTAAAACTTTCTAAAATTTTAAAATTAACTTTTTAAAATATATTGTTTTGATAAATATGGAAAAATTTATTTGTAATTTTTTTTTTTGGGATTAGAGGACAATGAAAAGACAATTTTTTTTTTTGAGGAAATTAAAATATTTATCATTAATAAATATCTTATCCGTCAAAAACAAAAAGTCTTTATTAAATTTATTTTTAACATCATTTTTTTATTATTTTATATTTTCTCTATTAATTTTATCTAACTGGATTTATAACACTTTTGTGACCTTATTCTACTGGTTTATATTTGTAGGACCCTGGATAAAGAGGCCTAGTGTTATCGCTCGCATAGAAAATGAACAAGAGCAAGCCAAGCTCCCTACCCCAAATGTGTTGTGTAGAGTGGGACTACAACCCTTCAAGATCCAAGACAAAGAAGGCCTTGTGCTCATCAATGACACCTCCTCCGTCACCGCTCTCACCTCCTCTCTTATGTATGACACCAATGTCCTACTCTTACTAGTGGAATGTTGCGTGGAATGTTCTACGAAGTGATATTTGGTAGAGATGATTTTGGGCACCCATTGATCCACAAAATGAAGCCACCTTTGGGGTAGATATAATAGGTGGCACTACTCAAGTGGGTGATGTGATTTTTCAAGAGCTTTCACATGAATATTATAACATTGATAAACTAAAAATTTTGAAACAAGATTGTTATGGTCTAATGTCATGCCCACAGTGCATAAATCTTCTGGGGCAGATAACTGGAGATGCCACCACCACTAGATATGATTACAAATTTTGAAAATGACAATCCTATCATCGACCTTACTAATGATAGGTAATCCACTCATTATTTACCCTGTATTTCATCCATAAATTTCCTTAAATATATCCTCTGAAAGTATATACATGTCATAATAACATGGCACTCCATGGGGCTAATTTCTAAGGTATCAATTTTTAGCTTCTACATGAACTACATGTGCATTATAGTCAAGGAGCTGGGGAAACTCATGTTCAATCAATGCACAGAGCTCTTGATTGAATACTACATCGACGGACTCATAGGTGACCGCTGGATTGGCCCAGACCTGAGTGTGGACCTTAGGTAAAATACTTTCAGTGGGCTGTGTCCAGAAAAACTAGAACTATTGTGGCCAAGTTGGAGTCCTTTGTTAACAGCAAAACCATCTTGAAAGGAGTGACATTGAAAGAGGAATTTATTGCAGACGCTGCTTTGTATTTGGTGAGTGAGGAAAATCTTGTGTTAGCTAGCAATTATATGTGTGTATATTTTTTAATAATATAATATATATTGTACTATTGTATTATATATAATATTTATATATTCATATTATAATATTATATTATATTACACTCATACTTATATTATTTAAATTATATATATAGTTATAGAATATTATGTTTATTTAATAATATATTATATTGTATTAAAGATATTATATATGGTATTAGTATATTTATATTATATAATTATTATTAATTATTTATTAATATATCATATAAAATATTATATTTATTTAATAATATATCATATATTTTATAATATTTTAATATATTTATTCTATTATATTATATATAATATTAATACATTCATATTATTAATACTATATTATATTATGTTCATGAAAATGCTTACAATATGTTTTTCAATAGAAATATTGAGCAGTATTTTTTAGTTTGGTATTTCCTAATGAAGAACATTGTGGGGATCAAAAGCACTAGAGTAGTGATTGGTTCTTGGAAAAGAGTTTGGGAAAATCCAACAAATCTCCAAAGTGTATAAAACAGTTGAGACCTCATGTCACCTTCAAGTTTGTGGTCAACCTGTAGTAGAAAACCATAAGGGTTTGTGGTTATCCATGAAACCATTGAAGGTGTAAGAAGAGAGATGTATTCTTTTCACTTCCAATTTTGTGGTAATCCTGCAAGGAAAAACCAAGGTGCCACCAAGACCATGAAGCCACAAAGATGGCATGCCACATCAAAGGTGAGCAAGCTACACTGAGAATGTAAAAAAATTTTACCATGTTTGAAATAAAGCAGGGTCCACTATTAGGAAATAAGATTTTTATAAAAACAATGTAATAAAGGTGGGAATGTTAGCATAACTAATATATTACATTGTTTAGTTAGACAGTTTGATGATCTGTTATAGTTCCAGTTAGGGGATTACTAGCATAACTTAATTACATTATTTAGTTTGTAGTTATGCAGCATCGATTAGATGCATTGGTTAGGTGATTAGGTGATATAGCAGTTAAGCGATCAGTTGGTAATCACAGGTATGGTAATTACTTCAACTATGTATTTATACACCTACTTCTGAAAGAATAAATAATGAAGCATTTTGCTCCTTTAGATTCTTCCCTCCATATTCTATATAAGCTCCTCCATGGAAACTAATTAGAATCTCTATGATCCATTAACTAGCAACTTCAATCACCTAAAATCTCCACGCCAAATCCATCCATGAATCCATAATCCATGATCAAGCCATCATAATGTCAAAATTTTGAATCTATGGCAATCTACAATCAACCATCCATTTGAAAATCTTGGAAGGAGGCTAACTGAAGCAAGGGATTGGTAAGATTTATCTTATGATTCTAATTTGTTTCCATAATCCTTCTTACTAGGTAGTTTGGTATTTTGGGGTTTAAATTGCATAATTTAATACATTTTCTCAAAATTCATACTGCAATTATTAATGATAAAATGATACTGTCTGATTCTCTAGATATAAATGAACTACAATTCTTGTGTATTCATAGAAATTTGAATTAAAATTAATTCTTCATATACCCATTAATTAGGATTCTTATTGATCCACAAGTATTCTCAAAAAGTGCTTGCAATGATACTACCAAGCCCATTCTCATAGCTTCCATAAATTATAGATGTTGTTGATTGGTTTGTGGTACTCCAAAACCACATATAGAGGTTCGCGATACCCCCAAGATCACTAGTCCATCTCCAGTAGATCGCACACACACTTCTATAATAGTGTAAAGTATTTTGTCCAGATAAAATATGATGCCTTCCATTTGTGTGTCGAATCTTACACAATATTCACTAATGGCTTCTTCAAGCCCCTACACACCTACATGCCACACCACTATGGTCAAGTCACATTGTGTGGTACCATTAGGTATTGACAGTATTGTTGCTTCTATTCTAATATAAGACAAAGGTTTCCGCTTTCAGGATGAAATTTTCAATTTTTAAAGATTTGATGTCCTTAAGTTTAATCAGGGAAAGGTGAAGAATCACATGTAGAAACTTTATCATTTTGACTTCCATAATAAGTCTTGATGTCTTTGTGGCTTTGTAATTTGGTAAAAGATAAGCAGTCGTATATCTCCTTCGAGAATATATCATATACAAAATGTATAGATAAATAAAAGTTTGTCCCAATTTCATTATTTTCTCTATTCTATTTATCTAAATATTATTTGATATAACCTTTACATATATATACAATAAACTATTTTTTTATTTAAAAAATTTATCATCCAAATATATTAAAAAATCATATACATAATAACTAAAAAGTGAGAAAGACAAGACCACAAAAATAAATGTAACATGATCCCAAAAAAAGACTATCATAACAAACTTTAAAAAAAAAAAACTCAGAATAATCACACAAAATTAAAAATGCTTAAAAGTTAAAAAGGACGAGAAAATATACCACAAACATTTTAACACTTAATTTGAAGCAATAAATTACAAGTACATAATAATAGGACAAGGGCCCTTTTTTGGGTAGTACGATAGAGGGTAATGTTGTATAGCGCATTCACGACGTAAAGTAAAGTGTTTTTGGACTTTCATGGATTGTCATACGTATACGTAACCGTAAGTAATGTGTTTGTGACGAATGGAGATTTACCCTGACAAAACAACACTCCTTTCTATTATAAAGTGGTACTTAAGGGTAAAAAATTATAAAAAAATAAATGAAGTCGAGTGTCGGGCCCTGACGTTAGTGATGTAAAGAGTAACGGTTCAATTCTGACACCAGCGATTACATCATCATCCAAAGTGCTGTAAAGGGTAGCCACCTCCGTAAGTATCTCTCTTCCCCCCGAATATTTTCTCGTGCAAGGAAACAATGTTTGCCTCATCTGCAACAACGTAGATTTCTTCTATTGGCATTTTTATGGAGCCACAAGATCATTGCACCTTAATACTTTTGCTTGCACGTCTCAATCTTGGGCCAACGTAGCAATCACACACTGCACTCACTATGCCATTATTTGATAATTATGATAGTTTGATTGATGAAAGTTATATTTAAATTAGTCTTCTTCTCTTTATATTTACATTAGAAGAGATTAAGATTAAGATCGTGCTTTGGATGATTTTGATGATGTGGATGTCTTTTACTCGTAATCACTTAATCAAAAGAACTCACTGATTTAAATGTACACTGACTCAATATTATAAATCCACTATATATTTATTTATAAAATATAGATAGAAATATCGACATTCTATGTAATTCAACAATTTTATGCAATACCTTCGTAACATAGAATCATATATATAAATATTAGATATTTTATAATTGATTTAGTATCATGATATCTCAAAGTTTGAACAATTAATACATCAATGCAAAATATATTTATATCATATTTATTCTAAAAAATTACAAATTAATTTTTTATATTAAATTTTAATATAAATAAATTTTGACATTTCTATATAATATTTAAGTAATATTGTGAACAGTAAACTCTTTTAATTTAAATCTAATCTTATTTATAAATAGACCAGATCAAAATTAATCTAATCTATCTAAATGAAGATGGGCGGATAAATGAAGCTTATAATTCCATTAAATTTTTGCTGTATAAATGAATAAAGCTCTAAATTGAAAATTATAATTTTTCATTCATTAAATCTATTTCATTTTTATAAAAAAAAAAATCCCCGTAACATCACATCAATTTTCTTTAACCACCAAAATAGTAAATATTGTCCGAAAATTAAGAATATAAGTCCTCCTCTCATAATATTTTAAAGTTCTAAAAGGTGAGTGACATATTAACCAGACATTTTTTATATATTAAAAAGGAAACGGCCGGTTTAGATTTATCAGTAAATCAACCGCCTACATGTGCTAGATAGCCTTATAAACAGAGAGGGAAGATACTATATATTATTTTTGGAAGCTAGCATTTGAATCAATTTTTGATATTCAATTATTCTACCGTTTAAACCACGAGTCATTATGTTTTTTTTTAAACTAGTCCATCTTCAAAAGAATGGCGAAATATTCTCAAGGATTATTTAAATATCGGCTAAGAATTTAATATGTCAGGTCTTATGGCCTGTACAGCCCCTAATCGTGGTTCACAACAGTGACTCCCCCGTCCACCACAAGATTATGGCCACTCACATATTTTGATTCCTCACTCGCCAAATGAAAAGCAGCCTCTACAATATCCTCTGCTTTCAATGTCAATCCTTTCAAGTTGGCTTTGCTTTTAACAAAGGCCTCCAACTCGGCCTTATCGTCCTTTTTAACATAGTCCAATAAAAGCTCTGTTGCAATGCCAAAAGGAGAAATACAGTTAACTCTGATGCCATATTTCCCCAGCTCAGCTGCTCCATTTTTTGTCAGGCCGATAATTGCATGTTTTGAGGCGGTGTATGCGTAAGGACACATACCACCCAATATTCCTGCAACGCTCGCTGTGGAGATGATGCAGCCCTTTCCATTCGGGATCATAATGCGGGCTGCATGTTTAATGCCGTGCATTACTCCTTTAACGTTTACTTTCATCACGCGATCTAATTCGCCCATCTCATACTCTGCTACGCTCTTTCGATGGGAATCCAGAGTACCCGCATTACTAAACATAATATCGAGTTCTCCGTGTTTTGCCATGGCCAAGTCCACCGCTGCGCTCACATCTTTCTCTTTGCTCACATCACAATGAATATATGCTGCCGATGGTGAAAGGGATTCGGCAAGTTTATGACCGGCGTCGTCTACAATGTCAGCAATAATGACGTAAGCTCAATGTTTAATGAAGAGCCGAACAGTGGCTTCTCCAATGCCTCCTGCTCCGCCCGTGATTATTGCAACCTTTCCTTCCAATCGGAACTTTAAAACCAGGTTTAAGTAGCTTCATGTTTTAAAAAACATATATTTCCTGCCAATTGTTATAAAATTCACAGAAATATAAGAAAAGTAAGAAAATAAAAAAGCAATTACCTTCGGTGTACAACAGAAGTAGACATCATTCCTGCAGAGAAAAAACTGTATACTCCGAAATAGAGAGAGACAGCGCTTTAGAAGTTGAGATCGGATAAAGCAGAATCGGGTCGTTACTTATAGGTTATCGAGGCGTATTGGAATGGGCTATTATAATGTCACGTGTATTATCGAGGCGTATTGGAATGGGCTATTATAATGTCACGTATATTATCGAGGCGTATTGGAATGGGCTATTATAATGTCACGTGTATTATCGTGGCGGGGAGAGAGATAAATTTGAAGTGGGTACGTAATGTTAACATTAAAGATTTTATGAAATCAAACCCATCCTTAAGGTTGGACCATCATCCAATTGTCTTTGGTAGTGTGAGAAATCATTCAACAAGATTCATATATAAAATAATCAATGTATCATTCAAAGTAGACTTAGCATTTACTTTATGTATATGTATACGTAATTTTAGTATCACTAGAAGTAGTCACAAACCAAGATTTAAAAACTCAAAACCCAATTAAAAGCAAACATTATCAAGTATCGAAGTCACATCAATAGTTTCATATATATAGCAAAGGAGTAAAATCACACAATCATAGTAGGGGGAATATCTACATGTAGATTGACATCATTTCAAAGACTATTGGATAAGTACATAATGGTCAATCACCAGAAGAGGGTGATTAGGGTCAACTCAGCGCATTACACTTTTCCCCATTTTTGCAAGTTTATAGTCCATAAAGGGGCACGTGGGGTTTTAAGGCAAAGGAGAATGATTTATGGAGCTATGTGCTTCATCAAGATTTAATATAAAAAATAAAAAGAAAGTAAATACAATCGAAGGTGATTGTATAGTCACTATTTGCTACTTATGTGAAGGTAAATACAAACCACCGTGTCAATATCAACCAACAATATTGATTCAATCTTACGAAACCAGATGCAATGTTGAAAATGATTCAATTTTGACACTAAGTGAACCACATGCATTATTTATCCTTATTTATTCAAATATCTATATCTCTATCCATGCATTTTTTACCTCAAAATACTTCAACCCAATAATGGAAGCTAAAACAAGATACATTTATAACTAGTGATTCAAAAACTGTACTTAAGACTAGTAAAAGTTGAAGTGAGATTATAAGGGAAATTATTCGAAACAAGTTGATCACATTAAATCTTATGCATCCTATAAGGATATAAAAATTCTAGTGTGTATATCATAGAATGCATGGAAATCACATACATAACTTTTGGGATTTGAATAAAAATACAAATTATAATGGATAGTGGTAATCCTATAATAGATAAATCAATCAAACCATAAATGATTCAAAAAAAAATTCTATAATAAATCAACCTACTCACACTATGATTGTCTCTTATAAGGATCAAGGGAAAAAATAATTAAAAAAAATAAAAAGAATAAGAAAGGTTTCAAATGTAAAATTAGGAAAGAAAATATTACAAAAGGAACAACTAGAGGAAAAAAAGGTTTAGAAATGAAAAATTAGTACAAATAATGTTAAAAGTGGAATAAAAAAGGGTACAAAAGGGGAAAAAAAAAGTAACAAGATAGGTTATAATAGGAACAAATGGAACAAGAGAGGTTACAAAGGATAAAATGACAAGAAGAACAACAAAACCATAAGGAATTCCATCTCTCCTACATTAAACATTATAATTATTATAATGAAGGGGATTGGTTCGATAGTGACTTATTTGACAAAGATGACAACGATCAAATTAATGATATTAAAAATGATGATACAGTATATGATTCAATAGATGATACACATGGCATTACA
Organism: Torreya grandis; assembly: GCA_037957365.1. Taxonomy (NCBI): domain Eukaryota; kingdom Viridiplantae; phylum Streptophyta; class Pinopsida; order Cupressales; family Taxaceae; genus Torreya; species Torreya grandis. Next base: position 2,769,285 of record JARHVA010002082.1, read on the forward strand.
CTTGGTGATACAGGACGTACATAAGGGCATTCCATAGATGAATTATTTAGGTAGTTTTGAACCAATCCATGGTTGACTCCTAGTTAGTTGGAACATAATCTCTTGTGAATAACCTCTTGATTTTATACTTCCCTTAATTTTCTAGTTTTTTATATGCATCCACTCATACACCCTTGATCCACATTTATTCTATCCCTTGGCTTTGTTTTTGATTGAATCCTTCTATCATTTTTATTTGAATCTTAAAAATCCAAAACAATTATATTATATGATTCCATCTCTTGTGGAAATCTTTGATATGCAGTCTATACAAAAGAAATTATCTTTTTCCTCACAATTACTTGCACTAAATGAAGTTATAGTAAATTATTAGTACTATCTATACTTATACCTATAGAATTTTTTATTATCATCCCCATTTATAATACAACAAACACATAATATACTTTGAATTTGATAATCGTCACATAAGACACAATGTCCATAATAAGGTCATCTCAAGAATTTTATATTTACACCTTATATTGTGCATACATGGATTAATATTAAATTACATATTATGAAATTATAATGAAAATTAATTCCTCCACACTACCTCCAAACCCCATCCATATTTGATAAATGATTACATTAGTGGCATATCATATGCTCTCACTTCCTCCACCTAGTCATGCTATCACATGAAGTACACACTATGTCTTGATACATGTTATATATTATTTGTATCCATCATATTCATATATCTGAGAATCCAATTACAAAAGGAATCACTTTTAAATATCCAAAATATTTCAAAAATACAAATAATCAAAAAATTAAAAATATTCAAATATTTAAAATTTTAGAAAATCATGACTTGAACATGATGCAATTTACAGATTATGATATGTGTGTGTGTGTCTTGATCATTCATTATCACTGATTGGTCAATTCAAGTTTACAATTTCATCCTTTGATTGAGGCATGTACAGGATTGTAACTTTATTATCATTTGTCACTCCATTGCATCTATCCTTACTAGGGGCATCATCCCTATTAATCATATCGTGGTTCATTGATTCAATGTATCACACTAACCAATTCTTCCCCTTCATCTCTTGATCACTTAGTCATATCATTTATTCTCTCTCATCCCCTTCATCATATCTCTCAACTTTAGCTTTGAGATAAACTCATCGTTAATATTATCAAATCATACTCTTATTTTGTCTAGATTCTCTCCCATGCACGTGTCCTTGCTTTGGATACATTGATTTCTCATGGCCTTCTCTATTAATCATCTTGGTCCACATCTCTCTTTGCCAGATATCTTTGCCTAGGATATGTCTAAATATTACAATTTTTTTCTCTTATCATCATCATATTATGGTTGATTCCCCCTTGAGATGTGTCAATAACCATGACACAATCATTTTCACTCCCTATGCATAGGTCTTTACCAATGGCATCATCAAAATATAGCTCACTGATCATGTCAAGTTCATTTTATTAATCATCAATCTCATATATAGCATCCTAACCCATTGTCCATTCATGCCTTTTACCCCTCATTTATTCTTTTTGAGTGGCCTTTCATCTCATTAGTGTATCTTTTCATCTATCATCTAGTCTGAATTACAATACCCTGAGGTCCTTTCAGACTATGTATGTAATGCTCAACCACATGGTGTGCCTAAGGTCAACTTGCCTAATCTCTCCTCTTTCCCTATCATCCATCATCACATCTATCTGGTCCATCATCATCCTCAAGTCTTGCATTAGTCAAATCCTCGACATCTAATATCAATCAATTTATTTATCAATCAATGTCCCCACAATCATCCCCCTAATATTTTCATTTATCCACACATGTCCATTGGGCCTAACAAATCACAACATCTATATTTTATTCCATTAGTCATCCATTATCACTTATTGGTCAATTCATCATTTAAATTTTATGGTTTCTTCCTCTGATTTGGGCATAACCAGGATCGTAACTTTATTATCATCTTTCACTCCTTTGCATGTGTCCTTGCTAGGGGCATCATCACTATTAATCACATTATGGCTCACTAATTTGATGCAATGTGGTCCAATTCTTCCCTACCATCTCTTGGTCACTCAATCATATATTTTCTTATTTATCATCTCCTTCATCATATCACTTGAATTTAGCTTTGAAATACAATTTTTGTTAATCTTTAGCTCAAATCTCTCCCTTGCATGTGTCCTTGCTTGGGATATATCGACAACTCATGACCTTTTCTATCAATCATCTTGGTCTGCAGCTCTCCTTGGCATGTGTCCTTTCCTAGAATATGTCTAAATCTTATGGCCTTTTATCTTATCATCATCATGTTGTGGCTGATTCCTACTTGGGATGTGTTCAAAAAACCAAGACAATCATTTCTACTCTCTATGTGTATGTTTTTGCCACAGACATCATCAATTTGTATCTCAATGATCATGTAATTGCATCTTCATCATCATTAGTCCCACATCTCGCATCCCATCCCTTTGTAAATTGATCCATCTTGTGAGTCTCCATTCTTCTTTCTAAGTGGCCATCTGACTCATTCTTCTTCACATGTCCCCTCCTGATGGCATCATATCCACTAATATAATTTACTAACATTCATCCATGAGTGTCTTTATTCTTTGAAATACCATTACTCCTTCCACTTCATCCACTCAAAATTCCCTTTCAAAGAGGGGAAAATTATATGCACCTAAATTTTCTCATCTCATTTCTTGTCACTAATATTATTATTAATCAACACTAATTTTGTCTAACATTGCCTATTCCCCTTACTCAATAATATAATCCCCTTTGGATATATTGTTTTATCCTAAATTAATCTTCATATTTTCCATCCAATATTAATTCTCTGGTTATTTTTTTAATTAATATCCCATTTATCACCTAAATCTCTCTTATGCCCACTTGTAAATTTTAAATTCACAAAAACCAGAATGTTATCAATGAATAAAACAAATACCTACTAGAATAGCTTTTGAGTTTTGACAGTGCCTTCCATTTAGCAACTCTATAGTGGTGATAAATTTTCTTGATTTTTTCAAAATTAGCTCATTTATGAGCGTCATTGCTCAATTCTGACATGCATTGATTTCTTAGTTGTCTTGTTAAATTTATCGCCCTGCCAGCATTTAAAAAAAATATAATGATATAAATAAGATGGATGCATTTTTAGATGTGGATGAGGTCAAAACATGTATTAAATCCAATTTTGTAAGATTATGGGGATATGCACAGAGGGATTTAGTACTGTATACAACATACGATAAGATTTATACATAAATATGATTGAAGATGCACAGGTTATGAGTGACAAGGGCAACAAGCTTCTTCTGATTTGATTATGGCATTTTTATTTGACATTTGCCATATACAATATATGGTGATATTGAAGGTTCAAAATTTATACTCCTTGTTCAAATGTGACCTTAGCCATTTATTGCTAAGATTGTGAATGAACCAAACCTGGCTATGGTAGATACAAAAGACCAACTTGTAAATGTTTTGACAAATGACCTACATTGATAGCGACATTAATATTTTAATGTTTTGGACCTTGTATCCCACAAATACTAAATGCATTTTGATCTTGGATTGTGTAGTTTCCCATCTTCAATAATGCATGCTGGAATAAATGATATCGTAACACTCTCTGTGGCACATTTATAGACATAAGCATCATTCTGGAGATGGGGATCATTCTGGTTCTCCAAATCATGTACACCACTCTAGTTCTCTAAAGCATAAACATCACTTCAGTTCTCAGAAGCATGAGCATCACCACAAACATTTACATGGATATAAACATAAATATAGACATTCTTCTTCATGTGGCTATTCTTCCTCTAGTTCTAGTGGACGTGAGAGAACATGATAAAATTGTGGTGGCATAAGACACCTCTCTATAGATTTCCCCTCCAAAAGGAAGTCCTCTTGACATCGATAGAAGGTAGAAGCACACTTTGCTTGTATCTCTAGTCATTCTGGTCAGTCTTCTAGTTCCTCTTCTGGCTATTCTTTAGCATATTCTTATGAAAGATGGGATGATTGTGAAGTTTCTTCCTCTATAGATGTTGACTATATATTCTGAGATGGTAACACACCTCTCTTGTGCAACCTACTAGGCTCAAGATTGGGATTTGATGTAGTAGCAGTTTTTGGCTTGTGTACTTTAATTTCATAGATCTAAAACAAAAAGAAGAAGAAAAGAGTTAAACATGTAAATACGTGTCGATTGCCTTATTAAATTTGATGTTGGATTGATAACTCCCTTTTTCATATTTTCTCCCCACAACATGCAATCCGTCTAACATTTGTCGTTATCTAATTTACCGTCCTTTGTTTAGTGGCAACTCTTTTAACGGACCACATAAAATTGTGAAAAGAAATATTAGATTCTTAATTTTTGTACAATTTTATCCAACTCTTTTCAGTTTTTATGGTACATCTCATTCCCTATAGTTGTTGGCAATCATAAATAATTATATAGGTAGGATTCACACGTTTCTCTAATAATATTATCATTATTTTTAGAACAAATTAATAATCAATATTTTGAATTGAATATTAAAACTATTAAGAAAGATTTGATTTTTATTTGATACAATTAAAATTGATGTAAATAATTTTTTATAAATCAATGTTTTTATAAGTTTTTTTTTTTTTTAAATAAATGTTTTTTTTTAATTTTATCATGAAAAAAATATTAATGACTTATTTAAAGATAAATAAGAGTGGAAAATAAGAACATATTTATTTTGTAAGAAGGATATAGTAGAAATAGAATGCCATTATATCATTTGAATCTCCACCCTGTAATGACATCCGAATTAAAAATGAGTAAAATTAAAAAATAAACAACATAAATATATCGATAAAACATACAATACTAAATAAAATAATAATTTTTTTTATCAATATTCATAATAAAAAATTATATATTAAAAAAGCGAATATATATTCAAGGGCTTGGTGTATTGGTGAGGTACAAGTAGTTGGTACTCATCAACCCAAGTTCCATTCCCATTGAATACATGAGGACTCTTTCAAAAAGTGGCCATGTGGACACCTTGAGGTAGGGGTCACACTTCTCCTTGTGGACCACGTGAAACACAATAGGGCATTTCGGATGCGAATCATTTGGCGAACATTACAGACCTAGGCCCACCCACATGTCTCACTTTGAGAAGGTGCTCCCCCATTACTCCGGTTCATAGCCTCGATATACCAAAAGCGCTTATCCTAACATTTATAACTCTTCAAGTAGCATTGCTCCCCATGGGCTTCAAAGGTTCCCCCTATAAAAATAGTCGAAAAAAATAACCGCTTACCAATATCAAGACAAAACTAATTAAAAAACTAGGAATTAAATTTTTTTGCAATATCATCATATTTATATTTTAAATTTGTAAAAATTAGGGATATAATTTGTAAAATACCATCATATTTTATAAAAGACCATATTAAATGTAAGACAAAATTTTAGAAAAACCATAAAAAGATATAAATATATACGTCGTCTTTATTATTTTCTCATCCTAAATTTTTTTTATGAGTCTCGATAAAATTTAAATCCTAAACTATCATATCAAACAATTATATTAATATCTTATTGCAACTGTTAATCTTATAAATTAATACTTAATTTCTGAGATGTTATTAAAATATTTCATGCATTCATTACAAACAATACAAAATAAATCTAATGTAAAATGTGAGATTGAAATTTCAACATTTTTAGATGAGATCTTCCCATACATACTTTTAACAAAGAATTTATGTTATTAATATTTGTTATGTAGATATCTATAATAATCACCTCTCCATATTAATGTATATTGAAAATTATGCAATACAAATATTTTAAAACTTTCTAAACTTTTAAAATTAACTTTTTAAAAAATATTCTTTTGGATAAATATGGAAAAACTTATTTGTATATTTTTTTTTATGGATTATAGGACAATGAAAAGACAATTTTTTTAGAAGAAATTAAAATATTTATCATTAATAAATATCTTATCCATCAAAAACAAAAAGTCTTTATTAAATTTATTTTTAACATCATTTTTCTATTATTTTATATTTTCTCTATTAATTTTATCTGACTGGATTTATAACACTTTGGTGACCTTATTCTACTGGTTTATATTTGCAGGGATAAAGAGGCTTAGTGTTAACGCTCGCATAGAAAATGAACAAGAGCAAGCAAAGTTCCCTGCCCCAAATGTGTTGTATAGAGTGGGGCTACAACCCTTCAAGATCCAAGACAAAGAAGGCCTTGTGCTCATCAATGACACCTCCTCCGTCACGGCTCTTAGCTCCACTCTTATGTATGAAACCAACGTCCTAATATATACGTCAAATGTTGCATGGAATGTTCTACGAAGTGATATTTGGTAGAGATGATTTTGTGCACCCGTTGATCCACAAAATGAAGCCACCCCTGGGGTAGATATAATAGGTGGCACTGCTCAAGTGGATGATGTGCTTTTTCAAGAGCTTTCACATGAATACTATAACATTGATAAACTAAAGAATTTGAAACAAGATTGTTATGGTCTAATATCATGCCCACAATGCATAAATCTTTTGGGGTAGATAATTGGAGATGCCACCACCACTGGATATGAGTACAAATTTTGAAAATGACAATCCTAGCATTGACCTTACTAATGATAGGTAATCCACTCATTATTTACCATGTATTTCATCCATAAATTTCCTTAAATTTATCCTCTAAAAGTATATACATGTCATAATAACATGGCACTCCATGGGGCTAATTTCTAAGGTATCAATTTTAGCTTCTACATGAACTACATATGCAGTGTAGTCGACGAGTTGGGGAAACTCATGTTCACTCAATTCACAGAGCTCTTGATTGAATACTACATTGACGAACTCATAGGGGACCTCTCGATTGGCCCAAACTTGATTATGGACCTTAGGTAAAATACTTTTGGTGTGCTGTGCACAAAAAAACTAGAACTATTGTGGCCAAGTTGGAGTCCTCTGTTAACAACAAAACCAACTTGAAAGGAGTAACATTGAAAGAGGAATATATTGCAGACATTGATTTGTATTTGGTGAGTGGGGAAAATCTTGTGTTAGACGGTGGATACACTGTTCTAAACTACGACTGGGGCTGTACATTCCATAATCCGAGCTGTGTCATGTCTTATGACCTATACAGTCTTCATTCACCACCACAAGATTAGGGCTGCTCACATCTTTTGAATCCTCACATGCCAAATACAAAGCAGCCTCCCAACATCTTCCGTTTTCAATGTCACGCCTTTCAAGTTGGGTTTGCTGTTAACAAAGGCCTCCAACTTGGCCTTTATCTTCCCTTCAAAAATTTATACCCCCAAAATATAGGGGACAGAGCGCTTCAGAAGTAGAGATGGAATAAAGCTAAAGCAGGTCGTTACTTATGGAATGAAAAGGCGTATGAGCATGGGCTCTAACCATGTCAGGGAAATAGAAATAAATATAAGGATGGGTCGCTGCATAAGGCGCTCAAAAAAATAAATTTAAAGTGGATATATAATTATAAAAGTTGAATGTTATGGACGCAAAATTAAACTACATATCCACCCCATGACACTTCAATCTAATTTTTTATATTTATTTAACATAGTTTTATGGTATTTTTTCGTTTGTTAATTATTGATTTAAATTATTATTTATTATTAATGTATTTATTTATTTTTAATGGTATTTGTTTTTCTTCTAATTGTTTTTTTAAAGAAATGTTTCAAAATTATTACACTTTTTTATTTTAATTAATATAGGGTGTATTAAATAATATTATAGAGTCAATGAGTTCATGTTGATTGGTGTTAATATATCAATTTTATTTTTTTTAAAGTTGGTGTATTCAATACCATTCAATATAGACACATTTCACTTTTAGGAGATATTAAGAACACATATCCCTTTATCTCATTTTCTTCATTTTTTACTATTTGATTTTAATTCGAATATTAATATGGTCCTAATATTATTATATCATATAATTAGCATCAAAATTTGAAACATTTTAATGTTAATGCATATTTTTTCATCATTTATCCTTGTTTTAAAACATAGAGTTATATTGATTAGATTAAAAAAAATGTATTAATTTACTTTAAATAAGATTAAATAATTAAATAATATAGATATTAATATTAATTAATCAAATTTAAAATTAAAGAAATGATTGTACAAGGTTTAAAAATGTATCTTGAATGTTGTAAGATTGAATGATAGCTATGAATATATAATGGTAAAAATATACAATTATAAATGATAATGACTTTATGAGGAACAAATAATAAATATGAATAATATGATTGATGGTTCTAATCTCCAACAACTTCACCTACTTTTCCACACCACAACCCTTATCATTTTCAAAATTAAATTCTTCTCCTTTCTTTTAATTGAATAGAATCTTTAAAAATTTAAAGAGAATATTATAAATTTTGGAATTAGTGTAAAAGATTGATTGAAATTTGTAGTGTATGAATGGAAATAACTCTACTTTCAAATTTTTATGCGCACATGCACGCACACACACACACACACATACTAATTATGAATATAAAAATTTAACTTTCTTTTTAAATTTTTATGTGTGCACATATATAAAAATAAAAAAGAATACACATTATAAATATAAAAATTTGGACCTTGATTCTTTAAAAGTTGTTAATCTACGTCGAACATTTTATGATCCATGAGGGTTCATCTTAGCCACATTTTATGATTATTATTTCTTATGTTTTACTATCTAGTTTACCTTTGGAGGACATTTTTAAAAAATTTGTTAATCTTTTTAATTAAAAATCTATTCATTTCTTGTTTTTTCTTATTTTCCAATTCGATTGCTCCATCAATATGACAAATTCCATCGGGTAATTGTTGTTTTTTCTTATCTTCCAATTCGATTGCTCCATCAATATGACAAATCCCATCAGGTAATTGTTGTACATCTTTTTGCATATTTCTGAATATAAGTAGGGTAATTATCATTGCAGAATTCTTGTGTGCTAACTCTACCAAAAAATTGAAATCTTACAAACTTTCAAAAACAATAATATTTAAAATTTGAAACCGTATGCAAAATGTCACCGGAATTACATATCAATTTCTTCCTTTACGCGAGGAAGTTCGTTTAAAAACTTCTCGATCCATATTTTACACATGCAAAATATTAATGATCGGTAAAGGTAATCTAATCAAGGGAATGGCAATGTTACATGTGGCAGTTTAAAAAATGTAGGCTATATGATGTGGGGGTTGAATTATAAATTGTAAAAGCTTCTGTATTCTAAGTTATAGCCACTTGTTTTTTTTGCTATTTTTTAAAACTTCACTGAAATCGCATGCTCATAAAAGAATAGCAAGTGAAATGTTTGAATAATGTTTTAATAAGTGTAAAGGTAAAAATAAATAAATAAATAAATAATAATAATAATAATAAACATTCTTATTATTAATTTATTTTTTTGGTTTGTTTTTATTTTTTCTCCAAGAAATAAATAGATATACAATTAAAATAAATAGTTATATTTATTACATCACTTTAAACGCATTTTTATAAAAGAAAAGTAAATGAAATATTAGAATATCTTTTAATAAAGAAAAAAGTGTAAAATAAAAATAAAAAGAAATGAAATAATAATAAAAAGAGAACAAGTTAAAGAAGAGAAAATTATAACATCGAATGTAATTTTTGCTCTTTGTTTTATTAATATTTGAATATACACTTTGTTTTGCATTCTTATATAAATTAGAAAAGAGAAAAGAGGAGAGTTTTGAAAGTTAAGTTATAATTGAACTTTTGAAATTGCAATAAAAGTCAATCCTTTGATATTTATTGTTGTCGATATTAATTGTTACATTTTAAAATGTTAGACTCCATGATTATGTAATGTTACAGTCTAAAGCATTTTTAATTGTCATAAGTAACATGTGGGTTCAGAACATGTTCAATATTATTCAATTTTCATGATAAACTTCTATATTTTTTGAGTTAGACAATTAGAAACATTAGAAAATCATGGACCATGTTGTTAATTTATAATTAATAATATGATTTTTTGAAGAGCACCATTGACTAAGATTTGGACTTCAATACTTGAAAATGACAAGCTTGACACACAATTACCTATAAACATATTAGTTCTCCTATATTTAGTTAGTATCAACAATTGAGACTAGCTTGATTTGGTCAGTACCTACATGCTCTTGGAAACAAAGATTTTATGAAATCAAACCCATCCCTAAGGTTGGACCATCATCCAATTGTGTTGGTAGTGTGAGAAATCATTCAACAAGATTCATATATAAAATAATCAATGTATCATTCAAAATAGACTTAGCACTTACCTTATGTATATGTATACGTAATTTTACTATCACTAGAAGTAGTCACAAACAAGGATTTAAAAAATCAAAACCCAATTAAAAGCAAACGTTATCAAGTATCGAAGTCACATCAATAGTTTCATACATATATCAAAGGAGTAAAATCACACAATCATAGTAGGGGGAATATCTACATGTAGATTGACATCATTTCAAAGACTACTGGATAAGTACATAATGGTCAATCACCAGAAGAGGGTGATTAGGGTCAACTCAGTGCATTACACTTTTCCCCATTGTTGCAAGTTTATAGTCCATAAAGGGACGCTTGGGGTTTTAAGGCAAAGGAGAATGATTTATGGAACTATGTGCTTCATCAAGATTCAATATAAAAAATAAAAAGAAAGTAAGTACAATCGAAGGTGATTGTATAGTCACTATTTCCTACTTATGTGAAGGTAAATGCAAACTACCATGTCAATATCAACCAACAATACTAATTCAATCTTACAAAACCAGATGCAATCTTGAAAATGATTCAATTTTGACACTAAGTGAACCACATGCATTATTTATCCTTATTTATTCAAATATCTATATCCATGCATTTTGTACCTCAAAATACTTCACCCCAATAATGGAAGCTAAAACACGATACATTTATAACTAGTGATTCAAAAACTGTACTTAAGTCTAGTAAAAGTTGAAGTGACATTATAAGGGAAATTATTCGAAAAAAGTTGATCACATTAAATCTTATGCATCCTATAAGGATATAAAAATTATAGTGTGTATATCATAGAATGCATGGAAATCATACATATAACTTTTGGGATTTGAATAAAAATACAAATTATAATGGATAGTGGTAATCCTATAATAGATAAATCAATCAAACCATAAATGATTCAAAAACAAATTCTATAATAAATCAACCTACTCACACTATGATTGTATCTTATAAGGAACAAGGGAAAAAATAACAATAAAAATAGAATAAGAAAGGTTCCAAATGTAAAATTAGGACAAGAAATATTACAAAAGGAACAATTAGAGGAAAAAAAGGTTTAGAAATGAAAAATTAGTACAAAGAATGTTACAAAATGAAAATGTAAAGTAAAAAAGGTTACAAAAGTAAAAAGTGGAATAAAATAGGGTACACAAAGAAAAAAAGTAACAAGATAGGTTATAATAGGAACAAATGGAACAAGAGAGGTTACAAAGGATAAAATGACAAGAAGAAGAACAAAACCATAAGTAATTCCATCTCTCCTACATTAAACATTATAATTATTATAATGAAGAGGATTGGTTCGATAGTGACTTATTTGACAAAGATGACAATGATCAAATTAATTATATTACAAATGATGATACAATATATGATTCAATAGATGATACACTTGGTGATATAGGCCGTATGTATGGGCATTCCATAGATGAATTATTTAGGTAATTTTGAACCAATCCATGGTTGACTCCTAGTTAGTTGGAACATAATCTCTTGATTTTATACTTCCCTTAATTTTCTAGTTTTTTATATGCATCCACTCATACACCCTTGATCCATATTTATTCTATCAATTGGCTTTGTTTTTGATTGAATCCTTCTATCATTTTTATTTGAATCTTAAAAATCCAAAACAATGATATTATATGATTCCATCTCTTGTGGAAATCTTTGATATGCAGTCTATACAAAATAAATTATCTTTTTCCTCACAATTACTTGCACTAAACTAAGTTATAGTAAATTATTAGTAATATCTATACTTATACCTATAGAATTTTTTATTATCATCCCCATTTATAATACAACAAACACATAATATACTTTGAATTTGATAATCGTCACATAAGACACAATGTCCATAATAAGGTCATCTCAAGAAAATTATATTTACACCTTATATTGTGTATACATGGATTAATATTAAATTAAATATTATGAAATTATAGTGAAAATTAATTCCTCCACATTACGTCCAAACCCCATCCATATTTGATAAATGATTACATTAGGGGCATATCATATGCTCTCACTTCCTCCACCTAGTTATGCTATCACATCAAGTACACACTATGTCTTGATACATGTTATATACTATTTGTATCCATCATATTCATATATCTTAGAATCCAATTACAAAAGGAATCACTTTTAAATATCCAAAATATTTCAAAAATACAAATAATCAGAAAATTAAAAATATTCAAATATTTCAAAATTTAAAAAATCAAGACCTAAACATGATGTAATTTATAGATTACAAAAGGAATCACTTTTAAATATCCAAAAGGAGGTCCTCTCAACATCAATAAAAGGTAGAAGCACACTTTGATGGTCACTCTAGTCATTCTAGTCACTCTTCTAGTCCCTCTTATGGCTATTCTTCAGATTATTCTTCTGAAAGATGGGATGATTGGAAATTTTATTGCTTTATAGATGTTGAATATATATTCTGAGATGGTAACACACCTATCTTGTGCAAGCTACTAGGCTCAAGATTGGGATTTGATGTAGTAGTAGTTTTTGGCTTGTGTACTTTAATTTCATAGATCTAGTGTTGATATGATCTTTGATGTAGAGCATTTCATTGGTTTGTACTTGGTTTATTTGTTTCATGGCTCCTCACCTCTTGCCTAATAGGAGGATAAGATAATGCATATTGGTTTTTGATCAGTCATCAGTGGTTATGACACAAGTCAGTATGGAGCTGCTAACATCGTTAGTGCTAAGCAAAGTCCTACAAGAGACGCTAATTATTAGAAATCAATTTGAGATGTGCCATACACAATACTAAGGCAATTACTTGTTGGATGGATTTTGTGTGAATGCCTATGTAGTTGGACACGACGTGATCTTGTTATACGTCAGTGCGGGGATGATCAGGGCATTGATTAGTCCAAGATGCATAGGGTATCAGCTGCAGATGCAACAAAGTCTACTTGGATGACTCATAGTGCATTTTTTAAGTCTTTTTATACCCTTTTGGATCAAGGGAGAGTTTGTTAGGATCCTTTATGATCCAAAGTAATTTATTAATTTGTTATGTTTTTATTTACTATTGGTTGGTTTCACCCGTTGGTTAGTTTTATAACCAACTCTTCTTTTGGTAAGCTTTTAAGCTTACTATTGTACAAAAATAACAATATTATTTTACATTGCATACATTGAATACCCAGAGGGCACTACAATGGAAATCCAAGTAAACAAGATTTAAAATATGGTTTCAAAACAACAACTTTAAATTGTAATTCATTTACGAAGGAAAAAAGATAGAAAAACAAAAAGAAGAAGAAAAAAAGTAAACATGTAAACACGTGTCGATTTCCTTATGAAATTTGATGTTGGATTGATAACTCCCTTTTTCATATTTTCTCCCCACAACATGCAATCCATCTAACATTTGTCGTTATCTAATTTACCGTCCTTTGTTTAGTGGCAACTCTTATAATGGACCACATAATATTGTGAAAAGAAATATTAAATTCTTAATTTTTGTACAATTTTATCCAACTCTTTTCATTTTTTATGGTACATCTAATTCCCTTTAGTTATTGGCGGTCATAAATAATTATATAGGTAGGATTCACATGTTTCTCTAATAATACTAAATAAAATAATAATTTTTTTTAATCAATATTCATAATAAAAAATTATATATTTAAAAAGGGAATAGATATTTGACAAAACTAATAAAATAATAATTTTTTTATCAATATTCATAATAAAAAATTATATTTTGAAAAAGGGAATATATATTCAAGGGCTTGGTGTATTGGTGAGGTACAAGTAGTTTATACTCATCAACCCAAGTTGCATTCCCATTGAATACATGAGGACTCTTTCAAAAATGGCCATGTGGACACCTTGAGGTAGTGGTCACACTTCTCCTTGTGGACCACGTGAAACACAGTAGGGCATTTCAGATATGAATCATTCAACGAACATTGTAGACCCAGGCTCACCCACATGTCCCACTTCGAGAAAGTGCTCCCCCATTACTCTGGTTCATAGCTCCGATATATAAAAAGTGTTTATCCCAACATTTATAACTCTTCAAGTGGCATTGCTCCCCACAGGTTTCAAAGGTTCCTCCTATAAAAATAGTAAAAAAAGAATCACTTACCAATATCAAGACAAAACTAATAAAATAACTAGGGATTAAATTTTTTTGCAATATCATTATATATATATTTTAAAGTTGTAAAAATTAGGAATTTAATTTGTAAAATACCATCATATTTTATAAAAGACCATATTGAATGTAAGACGAAATTTTAAAAAAATTATAAAAAGATATAAATATATACATCGTCTTTTTTATTTTCTCTTCCTAAATTTTTCCTATGAGTCTCGATAAAATTTAAATCCTAAACTATCATATCAAACAATTATATTAATATCTTATTACAACTGCTAATCTTATAAATTAATACTTAATTTCTGAGATGTTATTAAAATATTTCATGCATTCATTACAAACAATACAAAATAAATCTAATGTAAAATGTGAGATTGAAATTTCAACATTTTTAGATGAGATCTTCCCATACATACTTTTAACAAAGAATTTATGTAATTAATATTTGTTATGTAGATATCTATAATAATCACCTCTCCATATTAATCTATATTGAAAATTATGCAATACAAATATTTTAAAACTTTCTGAACTTTTAAAATTAACTTTTTAAAATATATTGTTTTGATAAATATGGAAAAACTTATTTGTATATTTTTTTTAATGGATTAAAGGACAATGAAAAGCGAATTATTTTTTTTGAGGAAATTAAAATATTTATCATTAATAAATATCTTATCCATAAAAACAAAGAGTCTTTATTAAATTTATTTTTAACATCATTCTTCTATTATTTTATATTTTCTCTATTAATCTTATCTGACTGGATTTATAACACTTTGGCGACCTTATTCTACTGGTTTACATTCGCAGGACCTCGGATTAAAAGGCCTAGTGTTGTCACTCGCATAGAAAATGAACAAGAGCAAGCCAAGCTCCCTACCCCAAATGTGTTGTGTAGAGCGGGGCTACAACCCTTCAAGATCCAAGACAAAGAAGGCCTTGTGCTCATCAATGATACCTCCTCCATCACCGCTCTCACCTCCTCTCTTATGTATGACACCAACGTCCTACTCTTACTGGTCAAATGTTGCGTGGAATGTTCTACGAAGTGATATTTGGTAGAGATGATTTTGTGCACCCGTTGATCCACAAAATGAAGCGACACCTGGGGTAGATATAATAGATGGCACTGCTCAAGTGGATGATGTGCTTTTTCAAGAGCTTTCACATGAGTACTATAACATTGATAAACTAAATTTTTTGAAACAAGATTGTTATGGTCTAATGTCATGCCCACAGTGCATAAATCTTCTGGGGCAGATAATTGGAGATGCCACCACCACTGGATATGATTACAAATTTCAAAAATGACAATCCTATCATCGACCTTACTAATGATAGGTAATCCACTCATTATTTACCATGTATTTCATCCATAAATTTCCTTAAATTTATCCTCTGAAGTTATATACATGTCATAATAACATGGCACTCCATGGGGCTAATTTCTAAGGTATCATCTTTAGCTTCTACATGAACTACATGTGCATTGTAGTCGACGAGCTGGGGAAACTCATGTTCACTCAATTCACAGAGCTCATGATTGAATACTACATCGACGGACTCATAGGGGACCTCTGGATCGGCCCAGACCTGAGTGTGGACCTTAGGTAAAATACTTTCGGTGGGCTGTGTACAAAAATGCTAGAACTGTTGTGGCCAAGATGGAGTCCTCTGTTAACAGCAAAACCAACTTGAAAGGAGTGACATTGAAAGAGGAATATATTGCAGACGCTGATTTGTATTTGGTGAGTGAGGAAAATCTTGTGTTAGACGGTGGATACACTGTTCTAAACTACGACTGGGGCTGTACATTCCATAATCCGAGCTGTGTCATGTCTTATGACCTATACAGTCTTCATTTACCACCACAAGATTAGGGCTGCTCACATCTTTTGAATCCTCACATGCCAAATACAAAGCAGCCTCCCAACATCTTCCGTTTTCAATGTCACGCCTTTCAAGTTGGGTTTGCTGTTAACAAAGGCCTCCAACTTGGCCTTTATCGTCCCTTTAAAACTTTATACCCCCAAAATATAGGGGAGAGAGCGCTCCAGAAGTAGAGATGGAATAAAGCTAAAGCAGGTCGTTACTTGTGGAATGAAAAGGCGTATGAGCATGGGCTCTAACCATGTCAGGGAAATAGAAATAAATATAAGGATGGGTCGCTGCATAAGGCTCTGAAAAAAATAAATTTAAAGTGGATATATAATTATAAAAGTTGAATGTTATGGACGCAAAATTAAACCACATATCCACCCCATGACACTTCAATCTAATTTTTTATATTTATTGAACATAATTTTATGGTATTTTTAAATTTGTTAATTATTGATTTAAATTATTATTTATTATTAATGTATTTATTTATTTTTAATGGTATTTGTTCTTCTTCTAAATATTTTAATTGTTTTTTTAAAGAAATGTTTCAAAATTATTACACTTTTTTATTTTCATTAATATAGGGTGTATTAAATAATATTATAGAGTCAATGAGTTCATGTTGATTGGTGTTAATATATCAATTTTATTTTTTTAAAAGTTGGTGTATTCAATACCATTCAATATAGACACATTTCACTTTTAGGAGATATTAAGAACACATATCTCTTTATCTCATTTTCTTCATTTTTTACTATTTGATTTTAATTCGAATATCAATATGGTCCTAATATTATTATATCATATAATTAACATCAAAATTTGAAACATTTTAATGTTAATGCATATTTTTTCATCATTTATCCTTGTTTTAAAACATAGATTTATATTGATTAGATTAAAAAAAATTGTATTAATTTACTTTAAATAAAATTAAATAATTATATAATATAGATATTAATATTAATTAATCAAATTTAAAATTAAAGAAATGATTGTACAAGGTTTTAAAATGTATCTTGAATGTTGTAAGATTGAATGATAGCTATGAATATATAATGGTAAAAATATACAATTATAAATGATAATGACTTTATGAAGAACAAATAATAAACATGAATAATATGATTGATAGTTCTAATCTCCAACAAATTCACCTACTTTTCCACACCACAACCCTTATCATTTTCAAAATTAAATTCTTCTCCTTTCTTTTAATTGAATAGAATCTTTAAAAATTTAAAGAGAAAATTATAAATTTTGGAATTAGTGTAAAAGATCGATTGAAATTTGTAGCGTATGATTGGAAATAACTCTACTTTCAAATTTTTATGCGCACATGCACGCGCGCACACACACACACACAAATACTAATTATGAATATAAAAATTTAATTTTCTTTTTAAATTTTTATGTGTGCACATATATCAAAATAAAAAAGAATACAAATTATAAATATAAAAATTTGGACCTTGATTCTTTAAAATAAAATTTAATGCTTACAAAAAAAAATTGTAAAAAATGGCTCTTTTTACATATATAGATGAGTCCCAAATAATAATAATATATTAAAATTTAAAAATAAATGAACAAAATATCTTTGATTTGAGTGATAAAAATAATTTTTTTACATGAAATTAAATACATAAAATTGTGTAACTTAAAATTTAAATAAAATTATGATTATTTTTTATTTATATAGTCTTTTTTATTTTAAATTCATTTATTTATAATTTTATTATTATATTTGATATTATTTATTTACAATATATAAAGTAATATAAATTATATAATAATTGTAAAATATAATTAATAAAAGTAATTATAATAACAATGTTGAAGAATTTACCCATCTTTGTTTTTCCCTCTTTTTCTTTCTTTTTTTTTTGGTGAGGGTGGTAGAGGAAGTTAGCACTCCACATCCAATTATCATATCATTATAATCATAAAGACCATACCTTTTAAATATGTTATCAAGTTTATTGAGTTATTTTCCATTTACAAATTAAGATTTAATATTGATTTATGAAAAATTTGACCATTATTAAATTTTAATTATAAAAATCAATCGAAATAGATAAGAGTAAGAATTATTATTATGCAAATTTTGTTAATTATATATTGTATTTAAAAATATTCAAATAAAAATTACTCTCAAAAATTTAAATTATATATATGAAAAATTATAACTATTTTAATAAAATTTAACAACCAATTATAATATAAAGACATTTTAATTTGTAACTTTTTTGTTATGTAATTTCCCTTTCACCTTGTCAAAGATGGGGACTTTTAGATAAATAAAGACTAAATCTAATCACATAATATTAATTAATAATATTTAGTTTATGTTTTAAGTTTGTTTTGATAAGAAACTCAAATGAGTTACTTAAGGACTTAGTTACTAATTTATGATCATTCATACATTAGATAAGTTTAAAGAACTAATCTCTTTGAGATTCTTGTTATTTATAATTATAATTTTATGGTAAATAAAATTATGGAAGGGATACCACCCATATACGTAACATTTATTGGGTTACCAATAAAATTTTATACATGTGCCCTAACATTCAGGATAAAAATGATTGGTCATGATCACATCACATTGATCATTAATTTTTAGTTTAAATTTGTTTCAATAATATACTCTGATGAATTATTTGAGGACTCAAGAATCAGTTAATGATTCATTACTAATCTACCAATCAATCAACACAAAAGAACTAAATACTTTGTGGACCTTGTTACTTGCTTTTTACTTTATGGTCCCCTTTAAAAAAAATTTGAAGATAAAATGGTGGAAAGGTCCCACCCATGGGTGTCACATTTAATAGAAACCAAAAAAATTGTTAATCTATGTCGAACATTTTATGATCCATGAGGGTTCATCTTAGCCACATTTGGGAGACGTCCCTTTATGATTATTATTTCTTATGTTTTACTATCTAGTTTACCTTTGGAGGACATTTTTAAAAAAGTTGTTAATCTTATTAATTAAAAAGCTATTCATTTCTTGTTTTTTCTTATTTTCCAATTCGATTGCTCCATCAATATGACAAATTCCATTGGGTAATTGTTGTTTTTTCTTATCTTCCAATTCGATTGCTCCATCAATATGACAAATCCCATCGGGTAATTGTTGTACATTTTTTTGCATATTTCTGAATATAAGTAGGATAATTATCATTGCAAAATTCTTGTGTGCTAACTCTACCAAAAAATCACCTACTGATCTATTCTGACATGGTATCAGAACTTAAAATTCTGGTAATAAGCATTAAATTATCTATTTAATTTCTATTATGCATTCTTTTAAAATTTAAATTGATTAAGAAGAATTTGCATATTGTTACGAGTATTGGCATTTGCATGATTTTGCATTGGCCGTTTGAAGTGTTTGTTCCAGGTCTTGTTGATGGGTTTAGAGGAAGGTCAGGTTGTTTTCTTCATTGGCCTATTTTTTTTATAACAATCTATTATTTTAAACGTGTTTGGCTTGCACACAGCCTAGTTTAACTGTTATACGGCCTGATTAGTGGTGCATGTAAGAGACACGACCTGCCTTTTTGACTCTAATACAGCTCTGCTAATCCTTGTCCCTTCATCTACCTGGATTTGGGCGGATGGCAAGGGTTTTGGATGTGCACTGACGATTGAAGACATTGTAGAGATCACGGCTCCTCTTCGGTGGAAAGGAAAAGCACTTACGCAGTCGAAGATTGTCATAGAGCTGCAATATAGTCACAACCAGTCCGTTATCTGAGAAGGCCGATTGTGCCGGCATTGAGAAAGATGCCCTCAAACCTCCATACATGTTATCTGTCTGTATTTATGGCATAGAGGGTCTCTGTTCGAGGCGATAATGCAGTTGGATTTCGTAATAGTAACCTCCATGCCCACGTGGATGGCTTCTTAGCCGTCGTAGAGCTACGACCAGAGCTAGGGTTACAGGAACTGCCCATCCACGAGCACGCATCTCCGTCAGTCTCATTCCATCTTCAGTTACAACAGGTGCAAAATCTTTCCATCCACTCATGTGCATTCTCCTGAGTACTACGTCCAAAGGATAAGCTACGGTCTGCCCAACAGTTCCAGAGGCAGCTCCACATGCTAGTTTGGTTAGCACAATCAACTCGAAGCCCTCACCCGATCCAAAAGATTTGTTCTTGAGAGTCTCATACACAGCGAGTTTCAATCCAACGTATCGAATCACTCCGATCACAGATGGTAACCAACCTTTGTAAGCGACAGCCATGGACATGTAACTCATATTGAGAGAAGCATGTGTTTTTCCTCTGCTTGTTGTGCATGAGATACTTCTGCTTGGATCAACGTGCAGCCATTAAAGAAAAAAACAGTCCACCAACGTATCCTCCACACATATCTACACCAAGAAAGATTGAGTAGGACGTAAAGAAGAGACCCGTGTTGTGTTTTCACACCTGGGTACCTCCCATGGCGGTGCATACTTGATTTCCTCTCAATGGCGGCGGTGGTCTCTTCCTTACCCCTCATAATAGCCGCGTCGTACAACTTTTCTTTGCAAAACTCTGAAAACCTAATTTTGCCCTAATCATTTTTTATAAATCTCCCTATATTCATTTTAAAATTAGCAATTTTTTAATTATTATTTTTTAAGTGGTTGTTTTATTTTACTTTGAGTTGTTTTTCACTTAAGTGCACATAGAACCAAGGAGAAGGGGCATTTTTTGACTTTAGATTGCTTGAGGAGGTCCGTCATTTCATGTTGGTCCCAACGAGGCGCTGGAAGGCTACCTTACCCTTTGTTTGGATAGAATTTTTAAACTTTTAAGTGCAATTTAATTAAATAAGCTATTAATGATAGAAAATGTGTTTTGCTATAACTTTTGATTGATAACTCAAAATTGAATGCTTTTTTTAAAAAAAAGTGCATGTTTTTTTGTCCTCTTTCTATTGGTCTACTTTGCATTATAAAATGAATTAAAGTTATAAAGTTCTATTTTTGAGGGGGTTATGGGCCCTACTACTTTCTGCAGCATACTTCATGCAGTGATTGCTCTCATTTGTATGGACTCATTTTCGGCCCTGTTCGAAGTCCATCTCTAGAGCATGCACAATTTTTTTCCTTTACTCTAGCACTCATTGCTCCTTTGGATGCATTATCAATGATGTCTGACGTCCTATTCATAAGTTTGCTTTAGCGGTTCATTGTAGAGTATTTTATTTAGCTGTGCACTTCTCTAGTGTCTTCTCTCGATCATGTTGACCCAATTTGAGAGACTGCAGAGGAGGGGAGTTGTTTGGTATCTAGTGATCCTTCTTGGGAAGGTCAGTTATGCTTCGTGGCATGCTTACATGGAACACTTACTCACACACAATAATTGTATTCCATTCTTATATGGATAGATTCATACACCCACTGATCATGTTTGGTTCAATAGATGGGCTAATACTTGTGATAAGTTTTTTGCCACTCTGTTACTACATGTTTTCATGGATTTTCATTTCCATGTGGAATATATAGAGTGTCCTTGCACTGCTTGGAGCATCCTACAATCCCTTTTTGGAGATCTTAATGTGATTTATGTCACATCTCTTCTTTTGGTTCCTATTGTCTCCTCGGAAACTATTGTACTCTCTCCTCTTGCATATATTTATTGTGATGACACATCCATGATAGATAGTGCTTTTCTTTTTATAGAACCCCCATTACAAGATGAAATTATGCTAGACCTTAGTTATCTCATTGTAGATTTATATCTATTCATGTGTATATTGTTGGTCTTCTAGAGCCTTCACAGACTTGCATTTCGAAGGATTTTATTGATTTCAATGAGAGTATACACATTCAGAGTATTACAACTCATGTGTTCTTATGGACATTCATCTTATAGATCTAAGTGCTTCATTTATAGATCAATCTTCAGTTTCAATAGTTATTGAGCCTTGCTCTCCTCTTCCCATGGACATTCTTTTAGTAAATGTTCCATGTCTATCTTTTTCTTTGGTTTATTTTTCCCCTTTAATGTATTCTTCTTCATGCCATCTTATACAGTTAGTCCTGTGATATCTGATCAGACTATGACATATTTGAGCACTAGTTGGGAGAGATTTGAGCATTTTCCATATATCTACATCATGATTCCTATTTGCATTCCACTTGAGTGGGAATTCAGTAATTTGATAGATCATGGTTTATTTTTTTTTTAAAAGAAGAGATAACATTTTCTATAGGACGTATTACAACAATCACCATGTGACATTCTACACATACATTTTCTCTTTTTTTTGTGGAGGCACACATGCTTCATATATTTTACGATATTGGGATCATTGTTATGTACTTAGGTACCTCATCGGGCTTCATTGTTAGGACCCAATTTTATATCCCACATAAGCTATGCTTAAGGGGAGGTGTTGGAGTGGGCTTTCTAGTCCTACATTCTTTTCTTTGTCTCTCTTTTGGTGGGGAGGGGTAGATTTTAATCTGGGGAAGCAGAGACTTGCAGAGTCAAAGTTGATGATGAGATGCTTATTTTTCCATGTTAATGTTGTACTTTCATGTAAACGCATGTATTCTCTTTCATTTTTCATTATCACATGTTATGGAATGTTAGAATGTATGTATTTTCTCATGTTTATGACCTATGATATACGCTTTATTCAAAGATGCATGTCTTCATTAGCATATACCATAGTCATTGTGATTTGGCTATTATGGGTTCTAGATTTGTTTTGGGAAAATGGCCATTATGAACAAGAGAAAATATTGTGGCACCATTGTCTTGGGTTCCATTGGTCTAATTTTTATTGTAGCTTATGACACTATGAATCATAGTTGTAAACAACCATAATAACAATAAATTTTAAGTTACACAATTTTATGTATATATGTGTGTGTGTGTGTGTGTGTGTGTGTGTGTACACATAGACATATATGTGTACATAGATATATATACAATTTTATATGTGTACATGTGTGTGTGTGTGTGTGTGTGTGTGTGTGTGTGTGTGTGTGTGTGTGTGTGTGTACATCGATATATACAATTTTAAATTATCAATCATTGGTTTGTACGATAGGGTTTAGAAATTTAGAGATATGATGGAAATGTTAATGGATTAGATGATCACATAAAATTTTGGGTCTATTTTTTTATTATGTAAATATGTTAGATTAAATTTAGAAATTATTTATGCATAAGGTGCACATAATTTTTTAAGGACCCACCTATAAGCAACATGAGTTAAGCCAAACTAGAATACTCTCTTTTTAATTCTCAAATTAAGTATGCAGTTGGAATATTTCATCCATGATGGGTTTATATGATGTCAAGGAGTCCTGACCAAGCAAGTACCAAGATGCCAACATTTTGTCTCTCTCATTTCCAAGTCTAATTAGTATGTTTTGATTTTTTGGGTTTATTTAATTTTAAGTTGACTCGGTTTAAAAAGATTATTGTAGAATTTACTCATTAATATATTATCTTTCTCAATAAATTTTAAGGCCTTGATTATTAGTTATTGGGGGTGCCTATTCAAAACCTTATTAGTCATGAAAGGATAAATTTTATTTTTATATTGCATTGACTCATTATTAGTCCCAATTTTATGTGCTATATAATTTTAAATAATTTTGTAGGTGCAAGTTATATATTGTTTACATGATAACATATAATATTATTTTTCCTACATGTTGATTGGTTAAAAAATTCTATGTTATTCTAAACTTCACTCTTGCAGAAATGGAGTGTGTGATTTTGTTCACAAAAACACCTACACTTATCAGATCTGAAATTCCATAGCATTTCTTGTGATGTTCAGAGAGCCTTAAAAACTATATAATAGTGAAAATTTGCAACCATAAATAATAGTGACTTTATGAGGATGGTATTGTACTCTCTGAACAATCAAGGAATATTTACGCTTTGATCTTAGGTTTTGATTAGCTAGTTTGATTACATCATTTGTAGACTCATACTCCCATGTGTCAATATGTGATTAGGCCACCTAGGATGATTGAGATTCCATGTGTTAGTAGTTGATTGGATTTTGAAATATTTGTTTAATCTTTAGGTGATATTCAGTTAATGATTCATTACTAATCTACCAATCAATCAACGCAAAAGAACTAAATACTTTGTGGACCTTGTTACTTGCTTTTTATTTTATGGTCCCCTTTAAAAAAAATTTGAAGATAAAATGGTGGAAAGGTCCCACCCATGGGTGTCACATTTAATAGAAACCAAAAAAATTGTTAATCTACGTCGAACATTTTATGATCCATGAGGGTTCATCTTAGCCACATTTGGGAGACGTCCCTTTATGATTATTATTTCTTATGTTTTACTATCTAGTTTACCTTTGGAGGACATTTTTAAAAAAGTTGTTAATCTTTTTAATTAAAAATCTATTCATTTCTTGTTTTTTCTTATTTTCCAATTCGATTGCTCCATCAATATGACAAATCCCATCGGGTAATTGTTGTTTTTTCTTATCTTCCAATTCGATTGCTCCATCAATATGACAAATCCCATCGGGTAATTGTTGTACATCTTTTTGCATATTTCTGAATATAAGTAGGGTAATTATCGTTGCAGAATTCTTGTGTGCTAACTCTACCAAAAAATCACCTACTGATCTATTCTGACATGGTATCCGAACTTAAAATTCTGGTAATAAGCATTAACTTATCTATTTAATTTCTATTTTATGCATTCTTTTAAAATTTAAATTGATTAAGAAGAATTTGCATATTGTTACGAGTATTGGCATTTGCATGATTTTGCATTGGCCGTTTGAAGTGTTTGTTCCAGGTCTTGTTGATGGGTTTAGAGGAAGGTCAGGTTGTTTTCTTCATTGGCCTATTTTTTTTATAACAATCTATTATTTTAAACGTGTTTGGCTTGCACACAGCCTAGTTCAACTGTTATACGGCCTGATTAGTGGTGCATTTAAGAGACACGACCTGCCTTTTTGACTCTAATACAGCTCTGCTAATCCTTGTCCCTTCATCTACCTGGATTTGGGCGGATGGCAAGGGTTTTGGATGTGCACTGAGGATTGAAGACATTGTAGAGATCATGGCTCCTCTTCGGTGGAAAGGAAAAGCACTTACGCAGTCGAAGATTGTCATAGAGCTGCAATATAGTCACAACCAGTCCGTTATCTGTCTGTATTTATGGCATAGAGGGTCTCTGTTCGAGGCGATAATGCAGTTGGATTTCGTAATAGTAACCTCCATGCCCACGTGGATGGCTTCTTAGCCGTCGTAGAGCTACGACCAGAGCTACGGTTACAGGAGCTGCCCATCCACGAGCACGCATCTCCGTCAGTCTCATTCCATCTTCAGTTACAACAGGTGCAAAATCTTTCCATCCACTCATGTGCATTCTCCTGAGTACTACGTCCAAAGGATAAGCTACGGTCTGCCCAACAGTTCCAGAGGCAGCTCCACATGCTAGTTTGGTTAGCACAATCAACTCGGAGCCCTCCCCCGATCCAAAAGATTTGTTCTTGAGAGTCTCATACACAGCGAGTTTCAATCCAACGTATGGAATCACTCCGATCACAGATGGTAACCAACCTTTGTAAGCGACAGCCATGGACATGTAACTCATATTGAGAGAACCATGTGTTTTTCCTCTGCTTGTTGTGCATGAGATACTTTTGCTTGGATCAACGTGCAGCCATTAAAGAAAAAAACAGTCCACCAACGTATCCTCCACACATATCTACACCAAGAAAGATTGAGTAGGACGTAAAGAAGAGACCCGTGTTGTGTTTTCACACCTGGGTACCTCCCATGGCAGTGCATACCTGATTTCCTCTCAATGGCGGCGGTGGTCTCTTCCTTACCCCTCATAATAGCCGCGTCGTACAACTTTTCTTTGCAAAACTCTGAAAACCTAATTTTGCCCTAATCATTTTTTATAAATCTCCCTATATTCATTTTAAAATTAGCAATTATAAAGTCACGTGTATTATCGTGGCGGGGAGAGAGATAAATTTGAAGTGGGTACGTAATGTTAACATTAAATGTTAACCAAACCAATCGTCCACGGTCCCCACCGCAATTATTTGTTTCGGTAGATATTTAAATATAGTTTTTTATTAGTCCCCCACATATATGATATTTCTTTATGGTTATATAGACTTTGATGTTATCCTATTATTTTCAATTTACAAATTAAAATCTTATTTACAAAATAAAATTTTATCTAATTTGTAATGTGTTATGATAGTTATAAATTGTCCATTGATTTTATATTACACATGTTTTTTAATAAAACAAGAGATGATATATATTGATAAACATTAAATGTTACGAATATATAATTAAATTTAATATTCACGATTCTCACTGCAATTATTTATTTAAATAAACATTTAAATATAGTTTTTTAAATTAATCTCTCATATAAATACATACATACATACATACAAAATAATCTAAGACTCTCATCCTTATCACATTTTTTTCTATTTAAAAATTATCTAATATGTGATGTGTTATGATAGGCATAAATTGTCCATTAATTTTATATTGAACTTTTTTTAATAGAAAGAGAGATGATATATCTAAGGAACTCATTTGTTTATATATTTATTCAACATTGTAATATGGTAATTTTTTATTACAATAATAATAATAATAATAATAATAATAATAATAATAATAATAATAATAATAATAATAATAATAATAATAATAATTTTAATTTCTAACATGAAAAATTATCTTTTGAAAGAAATCTTAGAGTTAACATGTTATATACAGTAAAACCAAGTGCTATCTTCGGTGCTTCCCCACAACTACACGGTTGTTTGAAATACTTTAATAGTAAAATACAATTAGATTTTGTACCCATAGATCTTAAAACATTGTTCTCCATCATTTTTTTAAATTGATTTACCACAAGCAAATAAGATCTAGGTATTATATTTTAAACATTAAAAAATGTGAGTTTAATTTAACAATTTTAAACACTAAAATATTTCAAATAAAAGTTTGCAAGAGAGAAAATGAATAAAATAAACAATTAGAATATTGAGATACTTTTTAAAGACAAAAGTGGGAAGTTCTTAAGAATTTGAATTTTAAGATGTATATTTTTTTTTGAAAAGGAATAAAATATAGAACTTAGAATATTGAGATATTTTTCCTACTAATTCACAAGTGTTGGAAAAAAAAAATTAACTTCAAAAATTATAATTAAAAAATAAAATGAAAATTAATCTATGAATCATAAAATTATACCAATAATTTTTAGTCTTTGAAATAAAATGTAAGTAATTTTTTAACAATTTTTTATAATATAAGTTAATAATTTTATCATGAATATTAAAAATTTCAATCTTCTCAAAAGTTATAGTTTACATTCAATCCTAAAAATGATGATTTGTATCTTGGTTTTTAGTTTTTGATAATATATTATAAGTTAAATAAAATAAAATAATAATATATATAAAATAAAATTTGAAAATTTTAAATTTAATAATGACAATTTTAATTAATCCATACATATTGTTAATAAGCAAATCATTAATTAATTTATAATTTAATTTATATTTATAACTTGTAAATAATAAAGGTTATTTTTTATTATTGTAAGATAAAAATATAAAAATATGTATTTTTTAATTGAAAAAAAAAATATATAAAATATTTGGAAGATTATTTATTTTTTCAACTACAAAATTAATTTAATAATAATAATAATAATAATAATAATAATAATAATAATAATAATAATAATAATAATAGAAGTGAAAAAAAAATCTATTTATATAATAATTTAATTAATATGAATTATATTATTTTAAAATATATAATTATAATAAAAAAATATTTTTAAAATTTAATAATATGTAAAATTGAAATCTTACAAACTTTCAAAAATAATAATATTTAATATTTGAAACCGTATGCAAAATGTCACTGGAATTACATATCAATTTCTTCCTTTACGCGAGGAAGTTCATTTAAAAACTTCTCGATCCATATTTTACACATGTGAAATATTAATGATCGGTAAAAAGTACTCTAATCAAGGGAATGGCAATGTTACATGTGGCAGTTTAAAAAATGTAGGCTATATGATGTGGGGGTTGAATTATAAATTGTAAAAGCTTCTGTATTCTAGGTTATAACCACTTGTTTTTTTTGCTATTTTTTAAAACTTCACTGAAATCGCATGCTCATAAAAGAATAGCAAGTGAAATGTTTGAATAATGTTTTAATAAGTGTAAAGGTAAAAATAAATAAATAAAATAATAATAATAATAATAATAATAATAATAATAATAATAATAATAAAAAAACATTCTTATTATTAATTTATTTTTTTGATTTGTTTTTATTTTTTCTCCAAGAAATAAATAGATATACAATTAAAATAAATAGTAATATTTATTACATCACTTCAAACGCATTTTTATAAAAGAAAAGTAAATGAAATATTAGAATATCTTTTAATAAAGAAAAAAGTGTAAAATAAAAATAAAAATAAATGCAATAATAATAAAAAGAGAACAAGTTAAAGAAGAGAAAATTATAACATGGAATGTAATTTTTGCTCTTTGTTTTATTAATATTTGAATATACAATTTGTTTTGCATTCTTATATAAATTGGAAAAGAGAAAAGAGGAGAGTTTTGAAAGTTAAGTTATAATTGAACTTTTGAAATTGCAATAAAAGTCAATCCTTTGATATTTATTGTTGTCGATATTAATTGTTACATTTTAAAATGTTAGACTCCATGATTATGTAATGTTACAGTGTAAAGCATTTTTAATTGTCATAAGTAACATGTGGGTTCAGAACATGTTCAATATTATTCAATTTTCATGATAAACTTCTATATTTTTTGAGTTAGACAATTAGAAACATTAGAAAATCATGGACCATGTTGTTAATTTCTAATTAATAATATGATTTTTTGAAGAGCACCATTGACTAAGATTTGGACTTCAGTACTTGAAAATGACAAGCTTGACACACAATTACCTATAAACGTATTAGTTCTCCTAGATTTAGTTAGTATCAACAATTGATACTAGCTTGATTTGGTCAGTACCTACATGCTCTTGGAAACAAATATTTTATGAAATCAAACCCATCCCTAAGGTTGGACCATCATCCAATTGTGTTGGTAGTGTGAGAAATCATTCAACAAGATTCATATATAAAATAATCAATGTATCATTCAAAATAGACTTAGCACTTACCTTATGTATATGTATACGTAATTTTACTATCACTAGAAGTAGTCACAAACAAGGATTTAAAAAATCAAAACCCAATTAAAAGCAAACATTATCAAGTATCGAAGTCACATCAATAGTTTCATACATATAGCAAAGGAGTAAAATCACACAATCATAGTAGGGGGAATATCTACATGTAGATTGACATCATTTCAAAGACTATTGGATAAGTACATAATGGTCAATCACCAGAAGAGGGTGATTAGGGTCAACTCAACGCATTACACTTTTCCCCATTATTGCAAGTTTATAGTCCATAAAGGGACACTTGGGGTTTTAAGGCAAAGGAGAATGATTTATGGAGCTATGTGCTTCATCAAGATTCAATATAAAAAATAAAAAGAAAGTAAATACAATAGAAGGTGATTGCATAGTCACTATTTCCTACTTATGTGAAGGTAAATAAAAACCACCGTGTCAATATCAACCAACAATACTGATTCAATCTTATGAAACCAGATGCAATGTTGAAAATGATTCAATTTTGACACTAAGTGAACCACATGCATTATTTATCCTTATTTATTCAAATATCTATATCTCTATCCATGAATTTTGTACCTCAAAATACTTCACCCCAATAATGGAAGCTAAAACATGATACATTTATAACTAGTGATTCCAAAACTGTACTTAAGACTGGTAAAAGTTAAAGTGAGATTATAAGGGAAATTATTCGAAACAAGTTGATCACATTAAATCTTATGTATCCTATAAGGATATAAAAATTCTAGTGTGTATATCATAGAATGAATGGAAATCATACATATAACTTTTGGGATTTGAATAAAAATACAAATTATAATGGATAGTGGTAATCCTATAATAGATAAATCAATCAAACCATAAATGATTCAAAAACAAATTCTATAATAAATCAACCTACTCACACTATGATTGTATCTTATAAGGAACAAGGGAAAAAATAACAATAAAAATAGAATAAGAAAGGTTCCAAATGTAAAATTAGGACAAGAAATATTACAAAAGGAACAACTAGAGGAAAAAAAGGTTTAGAAATGAAAAATTAGTACAAATAATGTTACAAAATGAAACAAATGGAACAAGAGAGGTTATAATAGGAACAAATGGAACAAGAGAGGTTACAAAGGTTAAAATGACAACAAGAAGAACAAAACCATAAAGAATTCCATCTCTCCTACATTAAACATTATAATTATTATAATGAAGAGGATTGGTTCGATAGTGACTTATTTGACAAAGATGACAAGGATCAAATTAATGATATTACAAATGATGATATAGTATATGATTCAATAGATGAGACACTTGGCGATACAGGCTGTACGTATGGGCATTCCATAGATGAATTATTTAGGTAGTTTTGAACCAATCCATGGTTGACTCCTAGTTAGTTGGAACATAATCTCTTGTAAATAACCTCTTGATTTTATACTTCCCTTAATTTTCTAGTTTTTTATATGCATCCACTCATACACCCTTGATCCACATTTATTCTATCCCTTGGGTTTGTTTTTGATTGAATCCTGCTATCATTTTTATTTTAATCTTAATAATCCAAAACAGTGATATTACATGATTCCATCTCTTGTGGAAATCTTTGATATGCAGTATATACAAAATAAATTATCTTTTTCCTCACAGTTACTTGCACTAAACTAAGTTGTAGTAAATTATTAGTACTATCTATACTTATACCTATATAATTTGTTATTATCATCCCCATTTATAATACATCAAACACATAATATACTTTGAATTTGATAATCGTCACATAAGACACAATGCCCATAATAAGGTCATCTCAAGAAAATTATATTTACACCTTATATTGTGCATACATGGATTAATATTAAATTACATATTATGAAATTATAATGAAAATTAATTCCTCCACATTACTTCCAAACCCCATCCATATTTGATAAATGATTACATTGGGGGCATATCATATGCTCTGACTTCCTCCACCTAGTCATGTTATGACATCAAGTACACACTATGTCTTGATACATGTTATATACTATTTGTATCCATCATATTCATATATCTTAGAATCCAATTATAAAAGGAATCACTTTTAAATATCCAAAATATTTCAAAAATACAAATAATCAAAATATTAAAAATATTCAAATATTTAAAAATTTAAGAAATCAAGACCTAAACATGATGCAATTTATAGATTACAATGTGTGTGTGTGTGTGTGTGTGTGTGTGTGTGTGTGTGTGTGTGTGTCTTTATCATTCATTATCACTGAATGGTCAATTCAAGTTTACAATTTCATCCTTTGATTGAGGGATGTACAGGGTTGTAACATTATTATCATCTCTCGCTCCCTTACATCTATCCTCACTAGGGGCATCATCGCTATTAATCATATCATGTTCATTGATTCAATATATCACACTAACCAATTCTTCCCCTTCATCTCTTCATCACTTGGTCATATCATTTATTCTCTCTCATCCCCTTCATCATATCTCTCAACTTTAGCTTTGAGATAAACCCATCGTTAATATTATCAAATCATACTCTTATTTTGTCCAGATTCTCTACCATGCATGTGCCCTTGCTTTGGATACATTTATTTCTCATGGCCTTCTCTATTAATCATCTTGGTCCACATCTCTCTTTGCCATATGTCTTTGCCTAGGATATGTCTAAAGATTACAATTTTTTCTCTTATCATTATCATATTATGGTTGATTCCCCATTGAGATGTGTCAATAACCATGACACAATCATTTTCACTCCCTATGCATAGGTCTTTACTAGGGGCATCATCAAAATGTAACTCACTGCTCATGTCGAGTTCATTTTATTAATCATCAATCTCACATATAGCATCCTAACCCCTTGTCCATTCATGCCTTTTACCCCTCATTTATTCTTTTTGAGTGGCCATTCATCTCATTAGTCTATCTTTTCATCTATCATCTAGTTTGAATTACATTACCCTGAGGTCCTTTTAGACTATGTATGTAATGCTCAGCCATATGGTGTGCCTAAGGTCAACTTGCCCAATCTCTCCTCTTTCCCTATCATCCATCATCACATCTATCTAGTCCATCATCATCCTCAAGTCTTGCATCATTCAAATTCTTGAGATCTAACATCAATCAATTTATTTATCAATCAATATCCCCACAATCATCCCCCTAAACTTTTCATTTATCCACACATGTCGATTGGGTCTAAAAAATCACAACATCTATATTTCCTTCCATTAGTCATCCATTTTCACTTATTGGTCAATTCATCATTTAAATTTTATGGTTTCTTCCTCTAATTTGGGCATAACCAGGATCGTAACTTTATTATCATCTTTCACTCCTTTGCATGTGTCCTTACTAGGGGCATCATCATTATTAATCACATTATGGATCATTGATTTGATGCAAGTAGTCCAATTCTTCCCTATCATCTCTTGGTCACTCAATCATATCTTTTATTATTTCTTATCTCCTTCATCGTATCACTTGAATTTAGCTTTGAAATATAATTTTTGTTAATCTTTAGCTCAATTATCTCCCTTACATGTGTCCTTGCTTGAGATATATCAACAACTCATGACCTTTTCTATCAATCATCTTGGTCTGCAGCTCTCCTTGGCATGTGTCCTTTCCTAGAATATGTCTAAATATTATGGCCTTTTATCTTATCATCATCATGTTATGGTTGATTCCTACTCGGGATGTGTTAAAGAAACCAAGACAATCATTTCTACTCTCTATGCGTATGTCTTTGCCATGCACATCATCAATTTGTATCTCAATGATCATGTAATTGCATCTTCTTCATCATTAGTCCCACATCTCGCACTCCATCCCTTTGTCAATTGATCCATCTTTTGAGTCTCGATTCTTCTTTTTAAGTGGCCATCTGACTCATTCTTCTCCACGTGTCCCCTCGTGGAGGCATCATATCCAATAATATAATTTACTAACATTCATCCATGAGTGTCTTTATTCTTTGAAATACCATTACTCCTTCCACTTCATCCACTCAAAATTCCCTTTCAAAGAGGGGAAAAATATATGCACCTAAATTTTCTCATCTCATTTCTTGTCACTAATATTATTATTAATCAACACTAATTTTTTCTAACATTACCTATTCCCCTTACTCAATAATATAATCCCCTTTAGATATATTTTTTTATCTTAAACTAATCTTCATATTTTACATCTTATATTAATTCTCTGGTTATTTTTTTATTATTAATATCCCATTTATCACCTAAATCTCTCTTATGCCCACTTGTAAATTTTAAATTCACAAAATCACACAAAAACGAGAATGTTATCAATGAACAAAACAAATACCTACTATTATAGCTTTAGTTTTGACAGTGCCTTCCATTTAGCAACTCTATAGTGGTGATAAATTTTCTTGCTTAATTCAAAATTAGCTCATTTATGAGTGTCGTTGCTCAATTTTGACATGCATTGATTTCTTTGTTGTCTTGCTAAATTTAGCGTCCTGCCAGCATTTAAATAAAAGTTAATATTATAAATAAGATGGATGAATTTTTAGATGTGGATGAGGTCAAAACATGTATTATATCCAATTTTTTAAGATTGTGGGGATATGTACAGATAGATTTGCTACTGTATATAACATACAGTAAGATTTATACACAAATATCATTGAAGATGCACAGGTTATCAGTGACAGTGGAAACAAGCTTATTCTGATTTGATTCTGGCATTTTTATTTGACATTTTACATATACAATATATGGTGATATTGAAGGTTCAAAATTTATACTCCTTGTTCAAATGTGACCTTAGCCATTTATTGCTAAGATTGTGAATGAACCGAACTTGGCTATGGTAGATACAAAAGACCAACTTGTAAATGTTTTGACAAATGACCTACATTGATAGCAACATTAATATTTTAATGTTTTATACCTTTTATCCCACAAATAATAAATGCATTTTGATCTTGGATTGTGTAGTTTCCCATCTTCAATAACACGTGCTACAATAAATGATATTGTAACACTCTCTGTGGCACATTTCTAGACATAAGCATCATTCTGGAGATGGGGATCATTCTATTCTCCAGAGCATGTACACCACTCTAGTTCTCTGAAGCATAAACATCACTCCAGTTCTCAAAAGCATGAGCATCACCACAAAATTTTACATGGATATAAACACAAACATAGACATTCTTCTTCATGTGGCTATTCTTCCTTTAGTTCTAGTGGACGTGAGAGAACATGCTAAAATTGTGGTGGGATAAGACACCTCTCTATTGATTTCCCCTCCAAAAGGAGGTCCTCTCGACATCGATCGAAGGTAGAAGCACACTTTGCTGGTCACTCTAGTCATTCTTCTAGTTCCTCTTATGGCTATTCTTCAGCATATTCTTCTGAAAGATGGGATGATTGTGAAGTTTCTTGCTCTATAGATGTTGACTATATATTCTGAGATGGTAACACACCTATCTTGTGCAAGCTGCTAAGCTCAATATTGCGATTTGATGTAGTAGCAGTTTTTGGCTTATGTAATTTAATTTCATAGATCTAGTGTTGATATGATCTTTTATGAGAATTTCATTGGTTTGTACTTGGTTTATTTGTTTCATGGCTCCTCACCTCTCACCTAATAGGGGGATAAGATAATGCATATTGATTTTCTATTAGTTATCAGTGGTTACGGTACAAGTTAGTATTGAGAACCCCTAAGGCCCACCATGATCATATTTAATAGTTGGGAGGAATCGAGGGACCCACATACCTAATATCCAGTTAATATCCAGAGGGCACTACAAAAGAAAGCCAAGTAAAACGAGATTTAAAATATGGTTTCGAAACAACACCTTTAAATTATAATCCATTTACGAAGGAAAAATAATAGAAAAACAAAAAGAAGAAGAAGAAAAGAGGTAAACATGTAAACACGTGTCGATTGCCTTATAAAATTTGATGTTGGATTGATAACTCCCTTTTTCATATTTTCTCCCCACAACATGCAATCCGTCTAACATTTGTCATTATCTAATTTACTATCCTTTGTTTAGTGGCAACTTAAAATTGTGAAAATAAATATTAGATTCTTAATTTTTGTACAATTTTATCCAACTCTTTTCAGTTTTTAGTTGTTGGCAGTCATAAATAATTATATAGGTAGGATTCACACGTTTCTCTAATAATATTATCATTATTTTTAGAACAAATTAATAATCAATCTCTTGAATTTAATATTAAAACTATTAAGAAAGATTTGATTTTTATTTGATACGTTAATTAAAATTGATGTAAATAAATTTTTATGAATCAATGTTTTTATAAGTTTTTTTTTTAAATTTTTAATAAATGTTTTTTTAAGTTTATCATGAAAATAATATCAATGACTTATTTAAAGATAAATAAGAGTGGAAAATAAGAACATACTTATTTTGTAAGAAGGATATAGTAGAGATACAAGTAATAAAATAACTATCAAGACAAAACTAATAAAATAACTAGGGATTAATTTTTTTTGCAATATCATTATATTTATATTTTAAATTTGTAAAAATTAGGGATTTAATTTGTAAAATACCATCATATTTTATAAAAGACAATATTAAATGTAAAACAAAATTTTAGAAAAACTATAAAAAGATATAAATATATACATCGTCTTTATTATTTTCTCATCCTAAGTTTTTTCTATGAATCTCGATAAATTTTAAATCCTAAACTATCATATCAAACGATTATATTATGATCTTACTGCAACTGTTAATCTTATAAATTAATACTTAATTTCTGAGATGTTATTCAAATATTTCATGCATTCATTACAAACAATGCAAAATAAATCTAATGTAAAATGTGAGATTGAAATTTCAACATTTTTAGATGAGATCTTCCCATACATACTTTTAACAAAGAATTTATGTTATTAATATTTTTTATGTAGATATCTATAATAATCACCTCTCCATATTAATCTATATTGAAAATTATGCAATACAAATATTTTAAAACTTTCTAAACTTTTAAAATTAACTTTTTAAAATATATTATTTTGATAAATATGGAAAAACTTATTTGTAATTTTTTTTTTGGGATTAGAGGACAATGAAAAGACAATATTTTTTGAGGAAATTAAAATATTTATCATTAATAAATATCTTATCCATCAAAAACAAAAATTCTTTATTAAATTTATTTTTAACATCATTTTTTTATTATTTTATATTTTCTCTATTAATTTTATCCGACTAGATTTATAACACTTTTGTGACCTTATTCTATTGGTTTATATTTGCAGGATCCCGGATAAAGAGGCCTAGTGTTATCACTCGCATAGAAAATGAACAAGAGCAAGCCAAGCTCCCTACCCCAAATGTGTTGTGTGGAGTGGGGCTACAACCCTTCAAGATCCAACACAAAGAAGGCCTTGTGCTCATCAATGACACCTCCTCCATCACCGCTCTTAGCTCCTCTCTTATGTATGACACCAACGTCCTAATCTTACTGGTCGAATGTTGGGTGGAATGTTTTACGAAGTGATATTTGGTAGAGATGATTTTGTGCACCCGTTGATCCACAAAATGAAGCCACCCCTAGGGTAGATATAATAGGTGGCACCGCTCAAGTGGATGATGTGCTTTTTCAAGAGCTTTCACGTGAATACTATAACATTGATAAACAAAAAAATTTGAAACAAGATTGTTATGGTATAATGTCATGCCCACAGTGCATAAATCTTCTGGGGCAGATAATTGGAGATGCCACCACCACTGTCTATGATTACAAATTTTGAAAATGACAATCCTAGCATCAACCTTACTAATGATAGGTAATCCACTCATTATTTACCATGTATTTCATCCATAAATTGCCTTAAATTTCTTATCTAAAAGTATATACATGTCATAATAACATGGCACTCCATGGGGCTAATTTCTAAGGTATCAATTTTAGATTCTACATGAACTACATGTGCATTGTAGTTGACGGGCTAGGGAAACTCATGTTCACTCAATTCACAGAGCTCTTGATTGAATACTACATCGACGGACTCATAGGGGACCTCTGGATCGGCCCAAAACTGATTGTGGACCTTAGGTAAAATGCTTTTGGTGCGCTGTGTACAAAAAAACTAGAACTGTTGTGGCCAAGTTGGAGTCCTCTGTTAACAACAAAACCAACTTGAAAGGAGTGACATTGAAAGAGGAATATATTGCAGACGCTGATTTGTATTTGGTGAGTGAGGAAAATCTTGTGTTAGCAAGCAATTATATGTATGTATATTTTTTAATAATATAATATATATTATACTATTGTATTATATATAATATTTATATATTCATATTATAATATTATATTATATTATATTACGTTTATATTTATATTATTTAAATTATATATATAGTTATAAAATATTATGTTTATTTAATAATATATTATATTGTATTAAAGATATTATGTATGGTATTAGTATATTTATATTATATAATTATTATTAATTATTTATTAATATATCATATAAAATATTATATTTATTTAATAATATATCATATATTTAATAATATTTTAATATATTTATTCTATTATATTATATATAATATTAATACATTCATATTATTAATACTATATTATATTATGCTCATAAAAATAATTACAATATGTTTTTCAATAAAAATATTGATCATTATTTTTTAGTTTGGTACTTCCTGATGAAGAACATTGTGGGGAGCAAAAGCACTAAAATAGCACTTGGTTCTTGGAAAAGAGTTTGTGAAAATCCAACAAATCTCTGAAGTGTATAAAACAGTTGAGACCTCATATCACTTTCAAGTTTGTGGTCAACCTGTAGTAGAAAACCATAAGGGTTTGTGGTTATCCATGAAACCACTGAAAGTGTAAGAAGAGAAATCTACTCTTGTCACTCCCAATTTTGTGGTAATCCTGCAAGGAAAAACCAAGGTGCCACCAAGACCATGAAGCCACAAAGATGGCATGCCACATCAAAGGTGAGCAAACTACACTGAGAACGTAAAAACTTCTTACTATGTTTGAAATAAAGGGGGGTCCACTATTAGGAAATATGATGTTTTTAAAAATAATGTAATAAAGGTGGGAATGTTAGCATAACTAATATATTACATTGTTTAGTTAGACAGTTTGACGATCTGGTATAGTTCCAGTTAGGGGATTACTAGCATAACTTAATTACATTATTTGGTAATCACAGGTATGGTAATTATTTCAACTATGTATTTATACACCTACTTCTGAATGAATAAATAATCAAGCATTTTGCTCCTTCAGATTCTTCCCTCAATATTCTATATAAGCTCCTCCATGGAAACTAATTATAATCTCCATGATCCATTAACTAGCAACTTCAATCATCTAAAATCTCCATGCCAAATCCATCCATGAATCCTTAATCCATGATCAAGCCATCAAAATGTCGAAATTATGAGTCTATGGCAATCTACATTGAACCATCCATTTGAAAATCTTGGAAGGAGGCTAACTGAAGCAAGGGATTGGTAAGATTTATCTTATGATTCTAATTTGTTTCCATAATCCTACTTACTAGGTAGTTTGGTATTTTGGGGTTTAAATTACATAATTTAATACATTTGCTCACAATTCATACTCAATTATTAATGATAAAATGATACCGTCTGATTCTCTAGATATAAATGAACTACAATTCTTGTGTATTCATAGAAATTTGAATTAAAATTAATTCTTCATCTACCCATTAATTAGGACTCTTATTGATCCACAAGCATTCTCAAAAATTTCTTGCAATGATACTACCAAGCCCATTCTCATAGCTTCCATCAATTATAGATGTTGTTGATTGGTTTGTGGTACTCCAAAACCACATATAGAGGTTCGCGATACCCCCAAGATCACTATTCCATCTCCAGTAGATCTCACACACACTTCTATAATAGTGTAACACATTTTTTCTAGATAAAATATGATGACTTCCATTTGTGTGTTGAATATTACACAATATTCACTAATTGCTTCCTCAAGCCCCTACACACTTACATGCCACACCACTATGGTCAAGTCACATTGTGTGGAACCATTAGGTATTGACAATAGTGTTGCTTCCATTCTAATATAAGACAAAGGTTTTCGTTTGCAGGATGAAATTTTCAATTTTTAAATATTTGATGTCCTTAAGTTTAATCAGGCAAAGGTGAAGAATCACATGTAGAAACTTTATCATTTTGACTTCCATAATAAGTCTTGATGTCTTTGTGGCTTTGTAATTTGGCAAAAGATAAGCAGTCGTATATCTCCTTCAAGAATATATCATATACAAAATGTATAGATAAATAAAAATTTATGTCCCAATTTCATTATTTTCTCTATTCTATTTCTTTAAATATTATTTGATATAACCTTTACATATATATACAATAAACTATTTTTTATTTAAAAAGTTTATCATCCAAATATATTAAAAAATCATATATATAATAACTAAGAAGTGAGAAAGACAAGACTAAAAAAATAAATGTAACATGTACTTAGTTTATTTGTTTCATGGCTCCTCACCTCTCACCTAATAGGGGGATAAGATAATGCATATTGATTTTCTATTAGTTATCAGTGGTTACGTTACAAGTTAGTATTGAGCTACTAACATTGTTAGTGCTGAGCAAAGGCCTGCAGGAGATGTCAATTATTGGAAATCAATTTGAGATGTGCCATAAACAATACTAAGGCAATTACTTGTGGGATGTATTTTGTGTGAAGGTCTATGTAGTTGGACAAGGTGTGATCTTGTTCTACTTCAGTGCGGAGATGATCAGGGTGTTGATTAGTCCAAGATGCACAGTGTACCAGCTGCAGATGCAACAGAGTCTACTTGGATGACTCATAGTGCATTGTTTCAGTCTTTTTATACCCTTTTGGATCAAGGGAAAGTTTGTTAGGATCATTTATGATCCAAAGTAATTTTATTAATTTGTTATGTTTTTATTTACTATTGGTTAGTTTCACCCGTTGGTTAGTTTTATAACCAACTCTTCTTTCGGTAAGCTTTTTAAGCTTATTATTGTACAAAAATAATAATATGATTTTACATTGCATACATTAAATACTTTTCTATATTTATTCCTCCAAAATCTACAAACCAATAAACACAAAATAAATAAATACATTG
Source organism: Torreya grandis (assembly GCA_037957365.1). NCBI lineage: Eukaryota > Viridiplantae > Streptophyta > Pinopsida > Cupressales > Taxaceae > Torreya > Torreya grandis. Next base: position 2,810,083 of record JARHVA010002082.1, read on the forward strand.
TGAGCCTAGTTATTTGTGTTTTAATTTACGATCCCTTTGTAGCTTTTAATACCTGTTATGCAAATATATATTCTAACCACTTCTTTGTATTTATTTGCATTGAAAACTGTGTAATACAAATATTTTTAATCTTTTTTAAGTTTTAAGATATATATTTTTAAATACATTATTTTTTAGTAAAATATATTTTTATATTTATTAAGATACAATAAAACGATAATTTTTAAAACAAATTCAAATATATTATTAGAAAAATAAATATAATATTTAAAAATAAATAAATAAATAAAATAATCAAAATAAAAACCAACATCAACAACAACAATAACAATAACAACCACTAACACAACTAAATAAATAAATAAACTCTCCTTCAATATTAATTGAGACATCATTCTCCTATTAATTTATTTATGAATTTTGAACGACGTTATGAAAGACCAAAAAGTTAGAGAACCCCTAAGGCCCACCATGATCATATTTAATAGTTGGGAGGAATCGAGGGACCCACATACCTAATATCCAGTTAATATCCAGAGGGCACTACAAAAGAAAGCCAAGTAAAACGAGATTTAAAATATGGTTTCGAAACAACACCTTTAAATTATAATCCATTTACGAAGGAAAAATAATAGAAAAACAAAAAGAAGAAGAAGAAAAGAGGTAAACATGTAAACACGTGTCGATTGCCTTATAAAATTTGATGTTAGATTGATAACTCCCTTTTTCATATTTTCTCCCCACAACATGCAATCCGTCTAACATTTGTCGTTATCTAATTTACTATTCTTTATTTAGTGGCAACATAAAATTGTGAAAATAAATATTAGATTCTTAATTTTTGTACAATTTTATCCAACTCTTTTCAGTTTTTAGTTGTTAGCAGTCATAAATAATTATATAGGTAGGATTCACACGTTTCTCTAATAATATTATCATTATTTTTAGAACAAATTAATAATCAATCTCTTGAATTTAATATTAAAACTATTAAGAAAGATTTGATTTTTATTTGATACATTAATTAAAATTGATGTAAATAAATTTTTATGAATCAATGTTTTTATAAGTTTTTTTAAAAAAATTTTAATAAATGTTTTTTTAATTTTATCATGAAAATAATATCAACGACTTATTTAAAGATAAATAAGAGTGGAAAATAAGAACATACTTATTTTGTAAGAAGGATATAGTAGATATAGAATGACATTATATCATTTGAATCTCCACCCTATAATGACATCCAAATTAAAAATGAGTAAAATTAAAAAATAAACAACATAAATATATCGATAAAACATACAATACTAAATAAAATAATAATTTTTTTTATCAATATTCATAATAAAAAATTATATATTAAAAAATGGAATATATATTCAAGGGCTTGGTGCGTTGGTGAGGTACAAGTAGTTTGTACTCATCAACCCAAGTTCCATTCCCATTGAATACATGAGGACTCTTTCAAAAAGTGGCCATGTGGAAACCTTGAGGTAGGGGTCACACTTCTCCTTGTGGACCACGTGAAACACAGTAGGGTGTTTTGGATGCGAATCATTCGGCAGACATTACAGACCTAGGCCCACCCACATGTCCCACTTCGAGAGGGTGCTCCCCCATTACTCCGTTCATAGCTTCGATCTATCAAAAGCGCTTATCCCAACATTTATAACTATTCAAGTAGCATTGCTCCCCACGGGCTTCAAATGTTCCCCCAATAAAAATAGTCAAAAAAGAACCGCTTACCAATATCAAGACAAAACTAATAAAATAACTAGGGATTAAATTTTTTTGCAATATCATTATATTTATATTTTAAATTTGTAAAAATTAGGGATCTAATTTGTAAAATACCATCATATTTTATAAAAGACAATATTAAATGTAAAACAAAATTTTAGAAAAACTATAAAAAGATATAAATATATACATCGTCTTTATTCTTTTCTCATCCTAAGTTTTTTCTATGAATCTCGATAAAATTTAAATCCTAAACTATCATATCAAACGATTATATTAAGATCTTACTGCAACTGTTAATCTTATAAATTAATACTTAATTTCTGAGATGTTATTCAAATATTTCATGCATTCATTACAAACAATGCAAAATAAATCTAATGTAAAATGTGAGATTGAAATTTCAACATTTTTAGATGAGATCTTCCCATACATACTTTTAACAAAGAATTTATGTTATTAATATTTTTTATGTAGATATCTATAATAATCACCTCTCCATATTAATCTATATTGAAAATTATGCAATACAAATATTTTAAAACTTTCTAAACTTTTAAAATTAACTTTTTAAAATATATTATTTTGATAAATATGGAAAAACTTATTTGTAATTTTTTTTTTGGGATTAGAGGACAATGAAAAGACAATTTTTTTTTAGGAAATTAAAATATTTATCATTAATAAATATCTTATCCATCAAAAACAAAAAGTCTTTATTAAATTTATTTTTAACATCATTTTTTTATTATTTTATATTTTCTCTATTAATTTTATCCGACTGGATTTATAACACTTTTGTGACCTTATTCTACTGGTTTATATTTGCAGGATCTCGGATAAAGAGGCCTAGTGTTATCGCTCGCATAGAAAATGAACAAGAGCAAGCCAAGCTCCCTACCCCAAATGTGTTGTGTAGAGTGGGGATAAAACCCTTCAAGATCCAACACAAAGAAGGCCTTGTGCTCATCAATGACACCTCCTCCATCACCGCTCTTAGCTCCTCTCTTATGTATGACACCAACGTCCTACTCTTACTGGTCAAATGTTGCGTGGAATGTTTTATGAAGTGATATTTGGTAGAGATGATTTTGTGCACCTGTTGATCCACAAAATGAAGCCACCCATAGGGTAGATATAATAGGTGGCACCGCTCAAGTGGATGATGTGCTTTTTCAAGAGCTTTCACATGAATACTATAACATTGATAAACAAAAAATTTTGAAACAAGATTGTTATGGTATAATGTCATGCCCACAGTGCATAAATCTTCTGCAGCAAATAATTGGAGATGCCACCACCACTGTCTATGATTACAAATTTTGAAAATGACAATCCTAGCATCAACCTACTAATGATAGGTAATCCACTCATTATTTACCATGTATTTCATCCAGAAACTGCCTTAAATTTGTTATCTAAAAGTATATACATGTCATAATAACATGGCACTCCATGGGGCTAATTTCTAAGGTATCAATTTTAGATTCTACATGAACTACATGTGCATTGTAGTTGACAGGCTGGGGAAACTCATGTTCACTCAATTCACAGAGCTCTTGAATGAATACTACATCGACGGGCTCATAGGGGACCTCTGGATCAGCCCAAAACTGATTGTGGACCTTAGGTAAAATACTTTTGGTGCGCTGTGTACAAAAAAACTAGAACTGTTGTGGCCAAGTTGGAGTCCTCTGTTAATAGCAAAACCAACTTGAAAGGAGTGACATTGAAAGAGGAATATATTGCAGACGCTGATTTGTATTTGGTGAGTGAGGAAAATCTTGTGTTAGCAAGCAATTATATGTATGTATATTTTTTAATAATATAATATATATTATACTATTGTATTATATATAATATTTATATATTCATATTATAATATTATATTATATTATATTACGTTTATATTTATATGATTTAAATTATATATATAGTTATAAACTATTATGTTTATTTAATAATATATTATATTGTATTAAAGATATTATATATGGTATTGGTATATTTATATTATATAATTATTATTAATTATTTATTAATATATCATATAAAATATTATATTTATTTAATAATATATCATATATTTTATAATATTTTAATATATTTATTCTATTATATTATATATAATATTAATACATTCATATTATTAATACTATATTATATTATGCTCATAAAAATACTTAGAATATGTTTTTCAATAAAAATATTGATCATTATTTTTTAGTTTGGTACTACCTGATGAAGAACATTGTGGGGAGCAAAAGCACTAAAATAGCACTTGGTTCTTGGAAAAGAGTTTGTGAAAATCCAACAAATCTCTGAAGTGTATAAAACAGTTGAGACCTCATATCACTTTCAAGTTTGTGGTCAACCTGTAGTAGAAAACCATAAGGGTTTGTGGTTATCCATGAAACCACTGAAAGTGTAAGAAGATAAATGTACTCTTGTCACTCCCAATTTTGTGGTAATCCTGCAAGGAAAAACCAAGGTGCCACCAAGACCATGAAGCCACAAAGATGGCATGCCACATCAAAGGTGAGCAAACTACACTGAGAATGTAAAATCTTTTTACTACGTTTGAAATAAAGGGGGGTCCACTATTAGGAAATATGATGTTTTTAAAAATAATGTAATAAAGGTGGGAATGTTAGCATAACTAATATATTACATTGTTTAGTTAGACAGTTTGACGATCTGGTATAGTTCCAGTTAGGGGATTACTAGCATAACTTAATTACATTATTTAGTTTGTAGTTATGCAACATCGATTAGATGCGGTGGTTAGGTGATTAGGTGGTATAGCGGTTAAGCGATCAATTGGTAATCACAGGTATGGTAATTATTTCAACTATGTATTTATACACCTACTTCTGAATGAATAAATAATCAAGCATTTTTCTCCTTCAGATTCTTCCCTCAATATTCTATATAAGCTCCTCCATGGAAACTAATTATAATCTCCATGATCCATTAACTAGAAACTTCAATCATCTAAAATCTCCATGCCAAATCCATCCATGAATCCATAATCCATGATCAAGCCATCATAATGTCGAAATTATGAGTTTATGGCAATCTACATTGAACCATCCATTTGAAAATCTTGGAAGGAGGCTAACTGAAGCAAGGGATTTGTAAGATTTATCTTATGATTCTAATTTGTTTCCATAATCCTACTTACTAGGTAGTTTGGTATTTTGGGGTTTAAATTGCATAATTTAATACATTTGCTCACAATTCATACTCAAGTATTAATGATAAAATGATACTGTCTGATTCTCTAGATATAAATGAACTAAAATTCTTGTGTATTCATAGAAATTTGAATTAAAATTAATTCTTCATCTACCCATTAATTAGGACTCTTATTGATCCACAAGCATTCTCAAAAATTTCTTGCAATGATACTACCAAGCCCATTCTCATAGCTTCCATCAATTATAGATGTTGTTGATTGGTTTGTGGTACTCCAAAACCACAGATAGAGGTTCGTGATACCCCCAAGATCACTATTCCATCTCCAGTAGATCTCACACACACTTCTATAATAGTGTAACACATTTTTTCTAGATAAAATATGATGACTTCCATTTGTGTGTTGAATATTACACAATATTCACTAATTGCTTCCTCAAGCCCCTACACACTTACATGCCACACCACTATGGTCAAGTCACATTGTGTGGTACCATTAGGTATTGACAATAGTGTTGCTTCCATTCTAATATAAGACAAAGGTTTCCGTTTGCAGGATGAAATTTTCAATTTTTAAATATTTGATGTCCTTAAGTTTAATCGGGCAAAGGTGAAGAATCACATGTAGAAACTTTATCATTTTGACTTCCATAATAAGTCTTGATGTCTTTGTGGCTTTGTAATTTGGTAAAAGATAAGCAGTCGTATATCTCCTTCAAAAATATATCATATACAAAATGTATAGATAAATAAAAATTTATGTCCCAATTTCATTATTTTCTCTATTCTATTTCTTTAAATATTATTTGATATAACCTTTACATATATATACAATAAACTATTTTTTTATTTAAAAAGTTTATCATCCAAATATATTAAAAAATCATATATATAATAACTAAGAAGTGAGAAAGACAAGACTACAAAAATAAATGTAACATGATCCCAAAAAAAAAACTATCATAACAAACTTTAAAAAAAAAAAAAAAAATACTCACAATACTAACACAAAATAAAAAATGCTTGAAAGTTAAAAAGGAAGAGAAAATATAACACAAAAATTTTAACACTTAATTTGAAGCAATAAATTACAAGTACATAATAATAGGACAATGGCCCTTTTTTGGGCAGTACGATAGAGGGTAATGTTGTATAGAGCATTCATGACGTAAAGTAATGTGTTTTTGGACTTTTATGGATTGTCATACGTATACGTAACCGTAAGTAATGTGTTTGTGACGAATGGATATTTACCCTGACAAAACAATGCTCCTTTCTATTATAAAGTGGTACTTAAGGGTAAAAAATTATAAAAAAAAAATGAAGTCGAGTGGCGGGCCCTAACGTTAGTGCTGTAAAGGGTAATGGTTTGATTCTTACACCAGCGAATACATCATCATCCAAAGTGCTGTAAATGGGAGCCACCTCCGTAAGTATCTCTCTTCCCCCTGAATATTTTCTTGTGCAAGGAAACATGTTTGCCTCATCTGCAACAATGCAGATTTCTTCTATTGGCATTTTTACGGAGCTGCAAGATCATTGCACCTTAATACTTTTGCTTCCACATCTCAATCTTGGGCCAACGTAGCAATCACACACTGCACTCACTATGCCATGATTTGAAAATTATGATAGTTTGATTGATGAAAGTTATATTTAAATTAGTCTTTTTTTTTATATATTGACATTATAAGAGATTAAGGTTAAGATCGTGCTTTGGATGATTTTGATGATGTGGATGTCTTTTACTCGTAATCACTTAATCAAAGGAACTCACTGATTTAAATGTATACTTACTCAATATTATAAATCCACTATATATTTATTTATAAAATATCGACATTCTATGTAATTCAACAATTTTATGCAATACCTTCGTAGCATAGAATCATATATACAAATATTAGATATTTTATAATTGATTTAGTATCATGATATCTCAAAGTTTGAACAATTAATACATCAATGCAAAATATATTTATATCATATTTATTCTAAAAAATTACAAATTAATTTTTTATATTAAATTTTAATATAAATAAATTTTAACATTTCTATATAATATTTAAGTAATATTATGAACCGTAAACTCTTTTAATTTAAATCTAACCTTATTTATAAATAGACCAGATCAAAATTATTCTAATCTAATGGGCAGATAAATAAAGCTTATAATTCCATTAAATTTTTGCTGTATAAATGAATAAAGCTCTAAATTGAAAATTATAATGTTTCATTCATTAGATCTATTTCATTTAAAAAAAAAAAAATCCCCGTAACATCATTTCAATTTTCTTTAACCACCAAAATAGTAAATATTGTCCGAAAATTAAGAATATAAATCCTCTCATAATATTTTAAAGTTCTAAAAGGTGATTGACATATTAACAAGACATTTTTTATATATTTAAAAGGAAACGGTCGGTTTAGATTTATCAGTAAATCAACCGCCTACATGTGCTAGATAGCCTTATAAACAGAGAGGGAAGATACTATATATTATTTTTGGAAGCTAGCATTTGAATCAATTTTTGATATTCAATAATTCTACCGTTTAAACCACGAGTCATTATGTTTTTTGAAAAACAAGTCCATTTTCAAAAGAATGGCGAAATATTCTCAAGGATTATTTAAATATCGGCTAAGAATTGAATATGTCAGGTCTTATGGCCTGTACAGCCCCCAATCGTGGTTCACAACAGTGACTCCCCCGTCCACCACAAGATTATGGCCACTCACATATTTTGATTCCTCACTCGCCAAATACAAAGCAGCCTCTGCAATATCCTCTGCTTTCAATGTCAATCCTTTCAAGTTGGCTTTGCTTTTAACAAAGGCCTCCAACTCGGCCTTATCGTCCTTTTTAACATAGTCCAATAAAAGCTCTGTTGCAACGGCAAAAGGAGAAATACAGTTAACTCTGATGCCGTATTTCCCCAGCTCAGCAGCTCCATTTTTTGTCAGGCCGATAATTGCATGTTTTGAGGCGGTGTATGCGTAAGGACACATACCACCCAATATTCCTGCAACGCTCGCTGTGGAGATGATGCAGCCCTTTCCATTCGGGATCATAATGCGGGCTGCATGTTTAATGCCGTGCATTACTCCTTTAACGTTTACGTTCATCACGCGATCTAATTCGCCCATCTCATACTCTGCTACGCTCTTTCGATGGGAATCCAGAGTACCCGCATTACTAAACATAATATCGAGTTCTCCGTGTTTTGCCATGGCCAAGTCCACCGCTGCGCTCACATCTTTCTCTTTGCTCACATCACAATGAATATATGTTGCCGATGGTGAAAGGGATTCGGCAAGTTTATGACCGGCGTCGTCTGCAATGTCAGCAATAATGACGTTTGCTCCATGTTTAATGAAGAGCCGAACAGTGGCTTCTCCAATGCCTCCTGCTCCGCCCGTGATTATTGCAACCTTTCCTTCCAATCTGAACTTTAAAACCAGGTTTAAGTTTTAAAAAACATATATTTCCTGCCAATTGTTATAAACTTCTATCAGAAAAGTAAGAAAATGAAAAAGCAATTACCTTCAGTGTACAACAGAAGTAGACATCATTCCTGCAGAGAGAAAACTGTATACTCCGAAATAGAGAGAGACAGCGCTTTAGAAGTTGAGATGGGATAAAGCAGAAGCGGGTCGTTACTTATAGGTTAAAAAGGCGTATTGGAATGGGCTATTATAATGTCACGTGTATTATCGAGGCGTATTGGAATGGGCTACTATAATGTGACGTGTATTATCGTGGCTGGGAGAAAGATAAATTTGAAGTGGGTACGTAATGTTAACATATAATGTTATGGACACATAACCAAACCAATCGTCCACGGTCCCCACCGCAATTATTTGTTTCGGTAGATATTTAAAATTGAAATCTTACAAACTTTCAAAAATAATAATATTTAAAATTTGAAACCGTATGCAAAATGTCACTGAAATTACATATCGATTTCTTCTTTTATGCGAGGAAGTTCGTTTAAAAACTTCTCAATCCATATTTTACACATGCAAAATATTAATGATGGGTAAAAGGTACCCTAATCAAGGGAATGGCAATGTTACATGTGGCAGTTTTAAAAATGTAGGCTATATGATGTGGGGGTTGAATTATAAATTGTAAAAGCTTCTCTATTCTAAGTTATAACCACCCTGTTGTTTTTTTTGCTATTTTTTTAAACTTCACTGAAATCGCATGCTCATAAAAGAATAGCAAGTGAAATGTTTGAATAATGTTTTAATAATAATAATAATAATAATAATAATAATAATAATAATAATAATAAAAAGGGTAAAAATATATTAATAAAAGAACAAGAGCATTACAAGAATAATGGGGGACCGAAATCCTCAAAGGAAAACGATAAGCGTAGAAAAACTAGGGACAAACTCACTTATATGTTGAGATGAGCCTTTCTATCTTCCTCCAAAATACATTCCAGATTAAAGTGAAGCTCCAGGGAGAGAGACTCCCGATCCTCAGAATTACCACCATCTAAATGCTTGAATGCCTGATTTGCTAAACAATCCGCTGCTCTATTCCATTCACGGGGAATATGAACAAACCTAATTGTATTCATGAGCGAGCCAATCCTCAAAATCTGGTGCATAATCCCAACCAATTGCCAATTGACATCCAACACTTTCCTCTTAACAAGCAGGTTGATCACGACTTGAAAATCAGATTTGCAAATGATCCTATGCCAACCCAACACCTGAGCCTTCTCAAGAGCATAGAGAATAGCCTGGCCTTCCATCATGTTGTTGGTTTGCATCCCCTCATGGACCGCAAAGAGAAAAATCAATGTACCTTCAAAGTCTCTGCGTATCCCACCAGTACCTGCAAGGTCGAGATTGCCCCTGGAAGAGCCATCCGTATTGATCTTGAGAAACCCATTGGGAGGGTACTGCCACTGACCATCCCTATGAATCTTCTCTTTGCCCTATCAACCTCTCCTGACACAAGTCAAATTACCTACAAATCGTTGGAATCCTAGGCGCGCCACCACCTCAGCGTCCTATTTGGATAAAGAGAGACAAACCTCACTCTTGGCCTGCATAGTCTCCTGAATCATCCCTACGACTTTCTACCATACTTGTTGCACCATAATGCTCTCATTCTAGAATATTTGCCTAGTTCTCTCCAACCAGAGCTGCCACAACAAAAAAATGGGCCTCCCTAACCAAACATTCTACAGAAAAGCCCTCCTTGAGGGGGGTTTTCCCACGCCACTCCAAAAATTGACCAAGGATGAAACATGGAGACAGGGGCGCTACCATACGTCCAACCAATAATGCCAGAGTTGCAAAGCAAAGGAGCAACAAAAAAATAGGTGAGCAAAATCCTCCTCAGTTGCTCCGCACATAACACAAACAGACGGGCCTTGGAAGCCTCTCTTTTGGAGATTGTCGTAGGTCAAGCACCTATTCCAAGCCAACAACCAAACAAAGCAGTTGCATTTTGGCCATGAGAATTTATTCTAGACCTGTCTCCACCATTGCACTTCTCCCCTGCCCAATCTCTGAGATAATAAACCCTGATATCGAGAAGCAACTGTATAATTTCCTTTAGGATTTGGAGACCAAGCAAGCTTATCTTCCTCCTGGAGGGAGCTACATCAGTATCTAGAAAGGAGGTTCAGTAGCTCATCATGCTCCTCATGCGTTTCAATAACTGGCCAAACCTCAGGTGCTTTTCATTTTGCCACCTCTAGCTATCTGGAGGAAATGTATGATTTAAAGTCACTCACCCGAGACCAACCAGCATCAAGGAATCTCTGGCAAAGGTTCAAAAAATTAGGGAACTGAGAAATAATGGGAGGGTTATTGTCCAAAGAATCAATCCAAAAGAGAGCCTTGGATCCCTGCTTACAAATCTAGAATAAACATTCCTTAATAAGATCAGCCCCTTTTTTGAAAGTCCTCCATATCGCTGAGCCTTTCCCAATGAGTGGATAACGAGGAATATCACTCTGAGTGGCCCCCAAATAGTACTTATAAGAGAGAATTCTAGCCCAGGCCTTGTCTTGTTCATTGCACCAGTGCCAATAAAGCTTAGCCGCCAAAGCAACTCCATTTAAGTCCGTCTGCCTTAGGCCAAGCCCCCCGTGTTGTTTGGGGCTACAGGCCATCTCCCATCTAACTAAGCTCCATTTTGAGGTCATCAAAGTACCAACCCATAAAAATTGCCAAGTAACTAAGTCAAATTCCTTAACAATTCCCACCGGGGCAACCTGAATCATACATTTATAAATGGGCAAAGCCTGCACCAAAGATTGAATTAATTGAACACGGCCCACAAAAGAAAGCCACCTGTGAGTCCAATGATTCACCTTTGCCCAACATTTATCCAAAATATTCTGCTAAGATTCTTTGCGTATACAGCCAGCTATAATAGGAATACCCAGATAAATCAAGGGGAGAGTCCCAATCTGGAAATGCATAGTCTAAGCAATTCACTGATGTATGGGAGTTGGTGTATTAAAGAAGAAGATGGATGACTTATCTTCATTGACCTTTTGCCCTGAGGCCATTAGATAAACATCCAACACCCTGCATAAATTGGCAGCTTCACTCATTGTGGCCATGCCCATTAGAAAAGTGTCATCAACAAATTGCAAGTGAGACTGCGCCAACAGTTCACCCCCCCCCCATCACCAGCCTAGAATATGCCCATCCTCTCTGTTCCTTCTGATCAGCCTCACCAAGCCTTCAACAAGAAGAAGAAAGAGATACGAAGACAAGGGATCTCCTTGTCGCAACCTTTAGAGGCACCAAATAACTCCATATGTTCCCCATTGATAAGCACTAAAAAGGAAATCGAGGAAATGCATCTCATGACCCATTCGGTCCATTCGTCCACAAAACCAAAAGATTTGAGAACCTTCCACAGGAATGACCATTTGACCCTATCAAAAGCCTTGGCCATATCCAGCTTAATAAACATTACCTTATCCTTGGAGCTAGCCATGGAGTGAATGGACTCAACCTCTATGATAATACCATTAAGAATTTGCCTGTCTTCCACAAAACCACTATGTTCTTCAGAAATCACATCACTGAGCCTGGTTTTTAACCTTTCTACAATGATTTTAGATATGATTTTATAAACAACATTACAAAGAGATATAGGGTGAAACTGACTTAGCCTATAAACTCCTTCGCATTTTGGTATGAGGGCGAGATAAGTCACATTTGACGCTGTAAGCATTTGCTTATTCTACTGAGATTCTTGAACAATAGCTAAAAGATCCAATTTGATAATATCCCAAAATTCTTGATAGAATTCAGCCGAGAAGCCGTTAGGACCAGCCATTTCCCCCTTTTTCATCTAGGAAATAGTCGCCTCAAGCTCCCCAAGTGTGATATCCTGCATTAAATTCTCATTCATTTAACACGTCACCAGGGGCAAAATGTAGTAGAGAACCTATGCTTCTTCTGGTAATTCCTCATTCGCATCTTCCCTAAAAAGAGTAGAGAAATACTGCACCACCTCCTATGACATTGCAGGAAAGGAATTAAGCTGCTCACCTCTTTCATTGACCAGGACCGAGATAGAGTTGCCGTGCCTCTTGGCTTTGGATGATTGAAAGAAAAAAGAAGTATTTCTGTCAGATTCTTGGAGCCATTCTATCTGAGCTTTTTGCTTCCAAAACACTTCCTCCCGTAACTCGCATTCCTCCAGGGCTTTCACAGCCTGAGCTTCATCTTGAAGTAAGATTTTAGTCAATCCTTCCTCCCTAATTATTCTCATGATACCATCAAGCTTAGCCTACGCATCAGTGTTAGCATGAAAAATATTCCCAAAGCTTTGATGATTCCACTATTTAAGCTTATACTTCACAAACTATAGCGATTTAGTAAAAATATACATCGCTGTACCATGGGCAGGCCTGCCCCACCTCCACCAGTTGGCCACACATTTGAACAATGACCAATCTCACAGCCACATGAGTTGGAATCTAAAGGAAGGAGAGTGAGGCTGGTACTTTGAAACACTGTTCAGCTTAATAGGCTAATGATCTGATCCTCTCCAGTCCAAAATTTTAGACCTTGTAGACCACATACCCCTGACCCAATAGCCAAAAACCAAGAAATGATCCAGTCTCTCATCAATGCAATGTTGGCTAGTCCTCTGATTGTTCCAAGTAAACTATCTATTGTTGGGCTGAATGTCGATTAAATTCAAAACTTTAATGTAATTTCACATAAGCAAAGCAAAGGGGTCAAGATTTGTCATACCACCACATTTTTTAGTCAAATCCAAAATAGCATTAAAATCTCCAGTCATAATCTAGGGTTGAAGGGGAGCCAAGCTGCGGACAAAACTAATGTGGCCCCATAGGGATTGTTTACCCTACTAGTTCGTAGGGGCATAGACATTGGATAGAAGAATGACTTCCCCCCGTCTCAAAGTTGGAAGCCATCATAGTCAAGGAAAACTTAGAGGACAACCATCCTATGAGGCTGATCTTGCAGGGGTTCCAAAGGCAAGCTAATCCTCTTGAAGATCTGGTAGCCCCAATGCATTGACAGTTCCCTTTTCTCCATAACTTAGGTGCTAATCTGGACATAGTAACTACTAAAAGCTTAGTCTCCTGCAAAAAAGGACATCGGGTCTTTGACTTCTAATTAATTTATGAACATCATTTTGTCTAGGGCTCTTGTTCAAACCCATTACATTTCAGGATAGTACAATCATTTCAAAGGATTTAGAAGGTGAGCATCCAGAGTCTTCACTGACCCCGACTCCACCAAATTCTCTCCCATTAGTTTCATCTTTTCCAGGTCTTTTTTCCTACCAAGCTTGACCGATTTCTCCCCCCCACCCTTCTTAAGGTCTTTTTACAAAAGTCCCAAGTGAGGAGAAGATTTACTACTCCTTGTTGCTCCTAATTCTTTGAGTTTCCCTGTTAAAGATAAATTCCCATCTTATTTAGATGGAACAGCTGAGGAAGTCAAAACATCCGATATCAACATCTGCTAGTCCATATCCATGTGCCCATCCCCAACATACTGTGATTCAGGTAAATCAACTAAAACATTGCTCTCCTGGGCTGGGCCCTCAATCTACGGATCTAAAATCATCAACCCTGGGTTCACCTCCTATTGGTTGAGGTCATCTAGAATTTCAAATCTATTAAGTGAGTCATCTTCCTGTCTTTCCTTCAAAGACCATTTTTGAGCCCTACTTCTATATCACCCTTTAACTGGGATAAAACCATGAGTTTTTGGTACCTCACCTGGAATTGGGCCCTTCCCTTTGTCAATTCCAGGCAGATACGAGCAAGTTGAGCAAGCTGAGATTCAAAGGTTTTAGATTTGGGACACCATCGTTGCAAGTGACCATAAGCATGGCAAAGATGATAGCGAAAGGGAAGAGTTTCATAATCCAATTGTTATACCTAGGAAAGGGTCTCGCACTCATTTCAATAGCATAAGGTATTAGCTTACTAAGATCAATTTCAAAACAAATGTGAGCATAAGTCAATACCTTTTTCCCAAAGATTGACATTGATGAACTGACTGGCCTTCCCAGGAGGGATGCAAGCAATTGCAGGGTATATTCACAATAGCATTCCACCAGAAAGTGAGGTAGCCGCACCCATACCAGAACACGGTTTGGCAATTCCTCTGAAGGTATAAAACCATCATGCCATGACTTGATAAACAGCCCCACCTGATTGTGAAAATATGGACCTCCAGCAAAGACTCTGCTACAGTCAGTCAAGCAGGTAAAAGTGACCATAAAATAACTATTGGCTAACATTGTGATAACCATTTCTCCTTCTGGATCCCATGTCCTCTGAGCCCATGCTTCCAAGAACTAGAATGAAGTCCTGAGCCCCAAAAACTTGCAATACAGAGAATGATTTGTATAATATTTGATATCCTCAGTAATCATGTCCATAGGTATGACCAATTTGGGCCTCTCCTTGCATCTTTCTAGGCATCCATTGACCTTGGGAAGTCTCATGCCAGTTGGCACTTCAGCATCACATGGACCTAGAAATAGAGGGGGGAAAACCATTCCAGCACTCCTTAGGCTCTGGGCTGACTGCTGCACTCCCTAGGCTGACTGCTACACTCCTAATGCTACCTTGTAGCTATGACTTGTGCTCTCCCCCTTCGTGCCCTCCTTCCCCTGTGTGCCTTCCTTCTCTCTTTCTGCCATTTTCATCACAGTCCCAAAATTATAATAATAATAATAATTATTATTATTATTATTATTATTATTATTATTATTATTATTATTATTATTATTATTATTATTATTATTAATTTATTTTTTGGTTTATTTTTATTTTTTCTCCAAGATACAATTAAAATAAATAGTTATATTTATTACATAACTCCCAACGCATATTTATAAAAGAAGAGTAAATGAAATATTAGAATATCTTTTAATAAAGAAAAAAGTGTAAAATAAAAATAAAAATAAATGCAATAATAATAAAAAGAGAACAAGTTAAAGAAGAGAAAATTATAATATGGAATATAATTTTTTCTCTTTTTTTAATTAATATTTGAGTATACACTTTGTTTTACATTCTTATATATTTTTGAAAAGAGAAAAGAGGAGAGTTTTGAAAATTAAGCTATAATTGAACTTTTCAAATTGCAATAAAAGTCAATCCTTTGATATTTATTGTTATCGATATTAATTGTTACATTTTAAAATGTTAGACTCCATGATTATGTAATGTTATAGTCTAAAGCATTTTTAATTGTCATAAGTAACATGTGGGATCAGAGCATGTTCAATAATATTCACTTTTCATGATAAACTTATATATTTTTTGAGTTAGACAATTAGAAACATTAGAAAATCATGGACCATTGTGTTAGTTTCTAAATAATAATATGATTTTTTAAAGAGCGCCATTGACTAAGATTTGGATTTTAGTACTTGAAAATGACAAGCTTGACACACAACTACCTATAAACATATTAGTTCTCCTAGATTTAGTTAGTATCAACAATTGATACTAGCTTGATTTGGTAAGTACCTACATGCTCTTGGAAACAAAGATTTTATGAAATCAAACCCATCCTTAAGGTTGGACCATCATCCAATTGCGTTGGTAGTGTGAGAAATCATTCAACAAGATTCATATATAAAATAATCAATGTATCATTCAAAATAGACTTAGCACTTATCTTATATATATGTATACATAATTTTACTATCACTAGAAGTAGTCACAAACCAAGATTTAAAAACTCAAAACCTAATTAAAATCAAACATTATCAAGTATTGAAGTCACATCAATAGTTTCATACATATAGCAAAGGAGTAAAATCACACAATCATAGTAGGGGGAATATCTACATGTAGATTGTAATCATTTCAAAGACTATTGGCTAAGGACATAATGGTCAATCAACAGAAGAGGGTGATTAGGGTCAACTCAGTGCATTACACTTTTCCCCATTGTTGCAAGTTTATAGTCCATAAAGGGACGCTTGGGGTTTTAAGGCAAAGGAGAATGATTTATGGAACTATGTGCTTCATCAAGATTCAATATAAAAAATAAAAAGAAAGTAAGTACAATCGAAGGTGATTGTATAGTCACTATTTCCTACTTATGTGAAGGTAAATGCAAACTACCATGTCAATATCAACCAACAATACTAATTCAATCTTACAAAACCAGATGCAATCTTGAAAATGATTCAATTTTGACACTAAGTGAACCACATGCATTATTTATCCTTATTTATTCAAATATCTATATCCATGCATTTTGTACCTCAAAATACTTCACCCCAATAATGGAAGCTAAAACACGATACATTTATAACTAGTGATTCAAAAACTGTACTTAAGTCTAGTAAAAGTTGAAGTGACATTATAAGGGAAATTATTCGAAAAAAGTTGATCACATTAAATCTTATGCATCCTATAAGGATATAAAAATTATAGTGTGTATATCATAGAATGCATGGAAATCATACATATAACTTTTGGGATTTGAATAAAAATACAAATTATAATGGATAGTGGTAATCCTATAATAGATAAATCAATCAAACCATAAATGATTCAAAAACAAATTCTATAATAAATCAACCTACTCACACTATGATTGTATCTTATAAGGAACAAGGGAAAAAATAACAATAAAAATAGAATAAGAAAGGTTCCAAATGTAAAATTAGGACAAGAAATATTACAAAAGGAACAATTAGAGGAAAAAAAGGTTTAGAAATGAAAAATTAGTACAAAGAATGTTACAAAATGAAAATGTAAAGTAAAAAAGGTTACAAAAGTAAAAAGTGGAATAAAATAGGGTACACAAAGAAAAAAAGTAACAAGATAGGTTATAATAGGAACAAATGGAACAAGAGAGGTTACAAAGGATAAAATGACAAGAAGAAGAACAAAACCATAAGTAATTCCATCTCTCCTACATTAAACATTATAATTATTATAATGAAGAGGATTGGTTCGATAGTGACTTATTTGACAAAGATGACAATGATCAAATTAATTATATTACAAATGATGATACAATATATGATTCAATAGATGATACACTTGGTGATATAGGCCGTATGTATGGGCATTCCATAGATGAATTATTTAGGTAATTTTGAACCAATCCATGGTTGACTCCTAGTTAGTTGGAACATAATCTCTTGATTTTATACTTCCCTTAATTTTCTAGTTTTTTATATGCATCCACTCATACACCCTTGATCCATATTTATTCTATCAATTGGCTTTGTTTTTGATTGAATCCTTCTATCATTTTTATTTGAATCTTAAAAATCCAAAACAATGATATTATATGATTCCATCTCTTGTGGAAATCTTTGATATGCAGTCTATACAAAATAAATTATCTTTTTCCTCACAATTACTTGCACTAAACTAAGTTATAGTAAATTATTAGTACTATCTATACTTATACCTATAGAATTTTTTATTATCATCCCCATTTATAATACAACAAACACATAATATACTTTGAATTTGATAATCGTCACATAAGACACAATGTCCATAATAAGGTCATCTCAAGAAAATTATATTTACACCTTATATTGTGTATACATGGATTAATATTAAATTAAATATTATGAAATTATAGTGAAAATTAATTCCTCCACATTACGTCCAAACCCCATCCATATTTGATAAATGATTACATTAGGGGCATATCATATGCTCTCACTTCCTCCACCTAGTTATGCTATCACATCAAGTACACACTATGTCTTGATACATGTTATATACTATTTGTATCCATCATATTCATATATCTTAGAATCCAATTACAAAAGGAATCACTTTTAAATATCCAAAATATTTCAAAAATACAAATAATCAGAAAATTAAAAATATTCAAATATTTCAAAATTTAAAAAATCAAGACCTAAACATGATGTAATTTATAGATTACAAAAGGAATCACTTTTAAATATCCAAAAGGAGGTCCTCTCAACATCAATAAAAGGTAGAAGCACACTTTGATGGTCACTCTAGTCATTCTAGTCACTCTTCTAGTCCCTCTTATGGCTATTCTTCAGATTATTCTTCTGAAAGATGGGATGATTGGAAATTTTATTGCTTTATAGATGTTGAATATATATTCTGAGATGGTAACACACCTATCTTGTGCAAGCTACTAGGCTCAAGATTGGGATTTGATGTAGTAGTAGTTTTTGGCTTGTGTACTTTAATTTCATAGATCTAGTGTTGATATGATCTTTGATGTAGAGCATTTCATTGGTTTGTACTTGGTTTATTTGTTTCATGGCTCCTCACCTCTTGCCTAATAGGAGGATAAGATAATGCATATTGGTTTTTGATCAGTCATCAGTGGTTATGACACAAGTCAGTATGGAGCTGCTAACATCGTTAGTGCTAAGCAAAGTCCTACAAGAGACGCTAATTATTAGAAATCAATTTGAGATGTGCCATACACAATACTAAGGCAATTACTTGTTGGATGGATTTTGTGTGAATGCCTATGTAGTTGGACACGACGTGATCTTGTTATACGTCAGTGCGGGGATGATCAGGGCATTGATTAGTCCAAGATGCATAGGGTATCAGCTGCAGATGCAACAAAGTCTACTTGGATGACTCATAGTGCATTTTTTAAGTCTTTTTATACCCTTTTGGATCAAGGGAGAGTTTGTTAGGATCCTTTATGATCCAAAGTAATTTATTAATTTGTTATGTTTTTATTTACTATTGGTTGGTTTCACCCGTTGGTTAGTTTTATAACCAACTCTTCTTTTGGTAAGCTTTTAAGCTTACTATTGTACAAAAATAACAATATTATTTTACATTGCATACATTGAATACCCAGAGGGCACTACAACGGAAATCCAAGTAAACAAGATTTAAAATATGGTTTCAAAACAACAACTTTAAATTGTAATTCATTTACGAAGGAAAAAAGATAGAAAAACAAAAAGAAGAAGAAAAAAAGTAAACATGTAAACACGTGTCGATTTCCTTATGAAATTTGATGTTGGATTGATAACTCCCTTTTTCATATTTTCTCCCCACAACATGCAATCCATCTAACATTTGTCGTTATCTAATTTACCGTCCTTTGTTTAGTGGCAACTCTTATAATGGACCACATAATATTGTGAAAAGAAATATTAAATTCTTAATTTTTGTACAATTTTATCCAACTCTTTTCATTTTTTATGGTACATCTAATTCCCTTTAGTTATTGGCGGTCATAAATAATTATATAGGTAGGATTCACATGTTTCTCTAATAATACTAAATAAAATAATAATTTTTTTTAATCAATATTCATAATAAAAAATTATATATTTAAAAAGGGAATAGATATTTGACAAAACTAATAAAATAATAATTTTTTTATCAATATTCATAATAAAAAATTATATTTTAAAAAAGGGAATATATATTCAAGGGCTTGGTGTATTGGTGAGGTACAAGTAGTTTATACTCATCAACCCAAGTTCCATTCCCATTGAATACATGAGGACTCTTTCAAAAATGGCCATGTGGACACCTTGAGGTAGTGGTCACACTTCTCCTTGTGGACCACGTGAAACACAGTAGGGCATTTCAGATATGAATCATTCAACGAACATTGTAGACCCAGGCTCACCCACATGTCCCACTTCGAGAAAGTGCTCCCCCATTACTCTGGTTCATAGCTCCGATATATAAAAAGTGTTTATCCCAACATTTATAACTCTTCAAGTGGCATTGCTCCCCACAGGCTTCAAAGGTTCCTCCTATAAAAATAGTAAAAAAAGAATCACTTACCAATATCAAGACAAAACTAATAAAATAACTAGGGATTAAATTTGTTTGCAATATCATTATATTTATATTTTAAAGTTGTAAAAATTAGGAATTTAATTTGTAAAATACCATCATATTTTATAAAAGACCATATTGAATGTAAGACGAAATTTTAAAAAAATTATAAAAAGATATAAATATATACATCGTCTTTTTTATTTTCTCTTCCTAAATTTTTCCTATGAGTCTCGATAAAATTTAAATCCTAAACTATCATATCAAACAATTATATTAATATCTTATTACAACTGCTAATCTTATAAATTAATACTTAATTTCTGAGATGTTATTAAAATATTTCATGCATTCATTACAAACAATACAAAATAAATCTAATGTAAAATGTGAGATTGAAATTTCAACATTTTTAGATGAGATCTTCCCATACATACTTTTAACAAAGAATTTATGTAATTAATATTTGTTATGTAGATATCTATAATAATCACCTCTCCATATTAATCTATATTGAAAATTATGCAATACAAATATTTTAAAACTTTCTGAACTTTTAAAATTAACTTTTTAAAATATATTGTTTTGATAAATATGGAAAAACTTATTTGTATATTTTTTTTAATGGATTAAAGGACAATGAAAAGCGAATTATTTTTTTTGAGGAAATTAAAATATTTATCATTAATAAATATCTTATCCATAAAAACAAAGAGTCTTTATTAAATTTATTTTTAACATCATTCTTCTATTATTTTATATTTTCTCTATTAATCTTATCTGACTGGATTTATAACACTTTGGCGACCTTATTCTACTGGTTTACATTCGCAGGACCTCGGATTAAAAGGCCTAGTGTTGTCACTCGCATAGAAAATGAACAAGAGCAAGCCAAGCTCCCTACCCCAAATGTGTTGTGTAGAGCGGGGCTACAACCCTTCAAGATCCAAGACAAAGAAGGCCTTGTGCTCATCAATGATACCTCCTCCATCACCGCTCTCACCTCCTCTCTTATGTATGACACCAACGTCCTACTCTTACTGGTCAAATGTTGCGTGGAATGTTCTACGAAGTGATATTTGGTAGAGATGATTTTGTGCACCCGTTGATCCACAAAATGAAGCGACACCTGGGGTAGATATAATAGATGGCACTGCTCAAGTGGATGATGTGCTTTTTCAAGAGCTTTCACATGAGTACTATAACATTGATAAACTAAATTTTTTGAAACAAGATTGTTATGGTCTAATGTCATGCCCACAGTGCATAAATCTTCTGGGGCAGATAATTGGAGATGCCACCACCACTGGATATGATTACAAATTTCAAAAATGACAATCCTATCATCGACCTTACTAATGATAGGTAATCCACTCATTATTTACCATGTATTTCATCCATAAATTTCCTTAAATTTATCCTCTGAAGTTATATACATGTCATAATAACATGGCACTCCATGGGGCTAATTTCTAAGGTATCATCTTTAGCTTCTACATGAACTACATGTGCATTGTAGTCGACGAGCTGGGGAAACTCATGTTCACTCAATTCACAGAGCTCATGATTGAATACTACATCGACGGACTCATAGGGGACCTCTGGATCGGCCCAGACCTGAGTGTGGACCTTAGGTAAAATACTTTCGGTGGGCTGTGTACAAAAATGCTAGAACTGTTGTGGCCAAGATGGAGTCCTCTGTTAACAGCAAAACCAACTTGAAAGGAGTGACATTGAAAGAGGAATATATTGCAGACGCTGATTTGTATTTGGTGAGTGAGGAAAATCTTGTGTTAGACGGTGGATACACTGTTCTAAACTACGACTGGGGCTGTACATTCCATAATCCGAGCTGTGTCATGTCTTATGACCTATACAGTCTTCATTTACCACCA
Source organism: Torreya grandis (assembly GCA_037957365.1). Taxonomy (NCBI): domain Eukaryota; kingdom Viridiplantae; phylum Streptophyta; class Pinopsida; order Cupressales; family Taxaceae; genus Torreya; species Torreya grandis. Next base: position 2,832,194 of record JARHVA010002082.1, read on the forward strand.
CAAGATTAGGGCTGCTCACATCTTTTGAATCCTCACATGCCAAATACAAAGCAGCCTCCCAACATCTTCCGTTTTCAATGTCACGCCTTTCAAGTTGGGTTTGCTGTTAACAAAGGCCTCCAACTTGGCCTTTATCGTCCCTTTAAAACTTTATACCCCCAAAATATAGGGGAGAGAGCGCTCCAGAAGTAGAGATGGAATAAAGCTAAAGCAGGTCGTTACTTGTGGAATGAAAAGGCGTATGAGCATGGGCTCTAACCATGTCAGGGAAATAGAAATAAATATAAGGATGGGTCGCTGCATAAGGCTCTGAAAAAAATAAATTTAAAGTGGATATATAATTATAAAAGTTGAATGTTATGGACGCAAAATTAAACCACATATCCACCCCATGACACTTCAATCTAATTTTTTATATTTATTGAACATAATTTTATGGTATTTTTAAATTTGTTAATTATTGATTTAAATTATTATTTATTATTAATGTATTTATTTATTTTTAATGGTATTTGTTCTTCTTCTAAATATTTTAATTGTTTTTTTAAAGAAATGTTTCAAAATTATTACACTTTTTTATTTTCATTAATATAGGGTGTATTAAATAATATTATAGAGTCAATGAGTTCATGTTGATTGGTGTTAATATATCAATTTTATTTTTTTAAAAGTTGGTGTATTCAATACCATTCAATATAGACACATTTCACTTTTAGGAGATATTAAGAACACATATCTCTTTATCTCATTTTCTTCATTTTTTACTATTTGATTTTAATTCGAATATCAATATGGTCCTAATATTATTATATCATATAATTAACATCAAAATTTGAAACATTTTAATGTTAATGCATATTTTTTCATCATTTATCCTTGTTTTAAAACATAGATTTATATTGATTAGATTAAAAAAAATTGTATTAATTTACTTTAAATAAAATTAAATAATTATATAATATAGATATTAATATTAATTAATCAAATTTAAAATTAAAGAAATGATTGTACAAGGTTTTAAAATGTATCTTGAATGTTGTAAGATTGAATGATAGCTATGAATATATAATGGTAAAAATATACAATTATAAATGATAATGACTTTATGAAGAACAAATAATAAACATGAATAATATGATTGATAGTTCTAATCTCCAACAAATTCACCTACTTTTCCACACCACAACCCTTATCATTTTCAAAATTAAATTCTTCTCCTTTCTTTTAATTGAATAGAATCTTTAAAAATTTAAAGAGAAAATTATAAATTTTGGAATTAGTGTAAAAGATCGATTGAAATTTGTAGCGTATGATTGGAAATAACTCTACTTTCAAATTTTTATGCGCACATGCACGCGCGCACACACACACACACAAATACTAATTATGAATATAAAAATTTAATTTTCTTTTTAAATTTTTATGTGTGCACATATATCAAAATAAAAAAGAATACAAATTATAAATATAAAAATTTGGACCTTGATTCTTTAAAATAAAATTTAATGCTTACAAAAAAAAATTGTAAAAAATGGCTCTTTTTACATATATAGATGAGTCCCAAATAATAATAATATATTAAAATTTAAAAATAAATGAACAAAATATCTTTGATTTGAGTGATAAAAATAATTTTTTTACATGAAATTAAATACATAAAATTGTGTAACTTAAAATTTAAATAAAATTATGATTATTTTTTATTTATATAGTCTTTTTTATTTTAAATTCATTTATTTATAATTTTATTATTATATTTGATATTATTTATTTACAATATATAAAGTAATATAAATTATATAATAATTGTAAAATATAATTAATAAAAGTAATTATAATAACAATGTTGAAGAATTTACCCATCTTTGTTTTTCCCTCTTTTTCTTTCTTTTTTTTTTGGTGAGGGTGGTAGAGGAAGTTAGCACTCCACATCCAATTATCATATCATTATAATCATAAAGACCATACCTTTTAAATATGTTATCAAGTTTATTGAGTTATTTTCCATTTACAAATTAAGATTTAATATTGATTTATGAAAAATTTGACCATTATTAAATTTTAATTATAAAAATCAATCGAAATAGATAAGAGTAAGAATTATTATTATGCAAATTTTGTTAATTATATATTGTATTTAAAAATATTCAAATAAAAATTACTCTCAAAAATTTAAATTATATATATGAAAAATTATAACTATTTTAATAAAATTTAACAACCAATTATAATATAAAGACATTTTAATTTGTAACTTTTTTGTTATGTAATTTCCCTTTCACCTTGTCAAAGATGGGGACTTTTAGATAAATAAAGACTAAATCTAATCACATAATATTAATTAATAATATTTAGTTTATGTTTTAAGTTTGTTTTGATAAGAAACTCAAATGAGTTACTTAAGGACTTAGTTACTAATTTATGATCATTCATACATTAGATAAGTTTAAAGAACTAATCTCTTTGAGATTCTTGTTATTTATAATTATAATTTTATGGTAAATAAAATTATGGAAGGGATACCACCCATATACGTAACATTTATTGGGTTACCAATAAAATTTTATACATGTGCCCTAACATTCAGGATAAAAATGATTGGTCATGATCACATCACATTGATCATTAATTTTTAGTTTAAATTTGTTTCAATAATATACTCTGATGAATTATTTGAGGACTCAAGAATCAGTTAATGATTCATTACTAATCTACCAATCAATCAACACAAAAGAACTAAATACTTTGTGGACCTTGTTACTTGCTTTTTACTTTATGGTCCCCCTTTAAAAAAAATTTGAAGATAAAATGGTGGAAAGGTCCCACCCATGGGTGTCACATTTAATAGAAACCAAAAAAATTGTTAATCTATGTCGAACATTTTATGATCCATGAGGGTTCATCTTAGCCACATTTGGGAGACGTCCCTTTATGATTATTATTTCTTATGTTTTACTATCTAGTTTACCTTTGGAGGACATTTTTAAAAAAGTTGTTAATCTTATTAATTAAAAAGCTATTCATTTCTTGTTTTTTCTTATTTTCCAATTCGATTGCTCCATCAATATGACAAATTCCATTGGGTAATTGTTGTTTTTTCTTATCTTCCAATTCGATTGCTCCATCAATATGACAAATCCCATCGGGTAATTGTTGTACATTTTTTTGCATATTTCTGAATATAAGTAGGATAATTATCATTGCAAAATTCTTGTGTGCTAACT